>JAQGAP010000320.1:0-41382 GCA_034697805.1 Orchesella bifasciata | reverse complement strand
TAACACATTAAATTTATGCATTTAATAAATCACACAGTATAAAAATGTAAATACTTGTAACAGCGGTAGTTTAAAAAATCGTATGTTTATTCATCTATTTATCCAGCTTCCGTTTTTTCTTAGCACGCTCAACAAAAGGATCAGGATCAACTACAGCGAGGTCTGCCAACTTCTTCTGAGTTTGTACGTCCGTCAGGATATGAAGAACTTTTCTCTCTACAAAACATAACCATACGTATTATATATTACGCAAAATGCAATACCAGTACGTACTATATACGTTAAAAGTCACATGAACCAACCGTCAATTTTCATTTCAGTCAGCTTTTCCTTAATGTAGCTCTCAATATTCGTGAGAAACTGGATGTCACGTGGAGGAACAACAAACATCAAAGCTAAACCCTTCTGCGTATCTCTTCCTGTTCTGCCCACGCGATGTACGTAATCTTCAGGCATAGGCACAGAATAATTTATCACCAGATCAACAGTCTTAATATCAAGCCCTGTAAACCATTAAGACATGTGTATTACGCTGCTTTAGTAAAGGTTTTCGATTTTGTATATTGGCAATCAAGATGCATATAATTTTTTTAAAAACTTACCTCTACTAGCAACATCAGTGGCAATTAAGGTCGTGATCTGACTAGACTTGAAATCTGATAGAGCTTTTAGTCGTGATTTCTGATCTATATTCGAATGAAGCGAGACGTTTGAAAACCCCATGTTTGTGAGCAATAGTGAAAGTACTTGACATTCTCTGAAATTTGAAAAGTATGATAGGTAACAATGCCATCACATAAACTATTCAAGCTCATAATCCGATAGCAATGTTAAATATGAAGTATGTGTTTACCGACAGGTCGTTGCAAAGATGATCATGGAACGAATGTTCGGAGGGGAGTTGTCAGACTGTATAGATCTAAGAAGTTCCATCAAATAGCCATCCTTAAAATCCCTAGGGCAAGTGACGAACTTTTGAACTAAATTTTGCTTCCATAAAAGGGGACGAGAAGGCTCACATGTTACTTCCGCTGTGGCGTCTTTTTCTTGAACTTTGCTTTGATCGGTATCATCTTGGTAGTTGTAGATGAAAGGCTAGAAACATTAGTCATGCATGCATAAGTATTAAGACCCCAGAAATGAATATTTGAATTAAATATTTTCTTTATATCGTTACTTCATCCGATTTCTCTGAAAACTTAATTAGCAACTGTTTCATTTCATCATGGTCTGCGATAGTTGCGCTGAAAAACAACGTCTGCTTTTTAGCAGGTAAAAACTTCTTGATATACTGCAACTGGTCATCAAACTGCTCATTAAGGAGCCGATCAGCTTCGTCTAAAACCAGAAATCGGAGGTTTTTGAACACACGCTTTAATTCTTCACCCCCGTTGGTCATCAAGTCCATTAACCTTTAAAAAGATTCAAATTCAGTTACAACTGCCCTTATTTTATAAATTGTACCGAACTCCTACACTTTACACATATTGTCAATATCTAAACTTATGAAAAAGTTTATACCTTCCTGGAGTTGCGACAACAAAGTGAGGTCGACCAACCAACTCCAAAGCTTGCTTCTGATAATCAAAACCTCCAGTGATTATGGCTACTTTGCATGAGTTGCCACCAAGAAAATTGAATTGGTCTTTGATCTGATGTCCAAGTTCTCGCGTGGGAGTCAAAACGAGACCATAAACTCCGTGTGGATCCTTACTCCACTTCTGGACCATTGGGATAGCAAACGCCATCGTCTTTCCAGAACCAGTTGGAGCCTGAGCAATGCAGTTTCTTCCCTTCAATATCTCTGGTATGCACGCTGCTTGTACTTTCGTTGGCTTCGAAATCTCTGCAAAAAATGATATTAAAAAATTTATTCAACCAACGATCACAAATACAGGTTGTAGATGGTATATTGAATATACATAAATTTACGCACTTATTTCTTCTTTAATCCGCTTCAGTAACATTGGCGTTAGCCCAAACGCATCAAATTTCTTAGGAGTAAGTGACACACTGTCTTTGGATGCCATTCTCAATTTGACCAACTGTCAGATCTCACAACAAGCACAGATTTAATGATAAGATGAATGAGGTGATGATAGCAGTAAAGCAGCACTAGTGAACTTTGTAGTGAACTTTGAGTAACATTGTAACATTTTTCACTTCGTCAATT
Organism: Orchesella bifasciata; assembly: GCA_034697805.1. Lineage (NCBI taxonomy): Eukaryota > Metazoa > Arthropoda > Collembola > Entomobryomorpha > Orchesellidae > Orchesella > Orchesella bifasciata. The sequence goes on along the minus strand of JAQGAP010000320.1, from coordinate 39,209 downwards.
CCTGTCGGATAAACAAATTAACGCAATATCTTTTTATCGACAATGAGCCCAATTGCTTCATCACATGTGCCATCAAATAAATGTGTACATGTGCTCTTAAAAACAAAAACATCTCAGACTCATTTAACTTTAGAGACGATACTGCAAGTTTGTGGGGCATCATGATAAATCCCAAAAGAACACACGCTACACTAGACAAAGTCTTTCATTTCACAGAGTAGCAACTAGGTACAGCATAAAAATCAGAAGTCAGAGGCCGATGATAGACTGCATAAGCAGCTATTGAGTGGAGAGACCGTTTAGTACATACAATGCTCGCTCACCACTCTCATTTAACATAACCCTAAGCCAGAACGTAATACAGCGGCTTCAAGCGCCAGCTGCAGCCCTTCAACCGAACTTGACGAGAGGTTGACGGGAAAATGCGGAATGGTCTATTCTTGCGGCAGCATGCTTCGGCTTGCCTCTACTCTCATTCAGAGTAAGCTGTTCTTCTGCCTTACTGCCTGTGTCATTACAGTGGTGTGTTCTTCCTGAGCAAACTGAAAGTCCTTTGGGTCTCTCATTTAAACAAAAATTAATTATTTTTCCGGAAAGGCATCGTTTTAATTATATCGGTTCGAGATGGAGAAAATGGCAAGAGACTCTAGCGCACAAAGTGTGCAAGTCTTTGGAAGGAAGGTGAGTTAATTCAATATTTAAATAAAGTTTTAAATCACTTGTCAGCAAAACATCATGATAGGCTGTGATGGAATACAACAGATAAGTTGGTGGATAGGGCTTAGGTTGCTCTATTATGGGTTTATCTATCCATTTCTATTACTTAACGGTGCTGTTATTTGTAAATTTATATTATTGGTGTGCGGTTTAACGTATTTCAAAAGTTTTGCGACAATTTAGTTAGCCAGTTTAGATTTTTTTAGACTTTTAATGTCACAGTTGTCACAACTTTTAATGAAAATACTATCAATTAGTTAACACATACTTTTGTTAATTGGTTAATGAGATAATATTCAACCACCAGTTTCTGCTACTATTAGTACTAATTTGATTTGTTAAAAGTTAGTTTAACCACCTGCAACTGGGAATAGCCATATACTCATGAAAGTGTATATGGGAAGCATTTGTCAGCTTTTGAAGCCGGTTATGTAATAATTCTAGGTATAACTAGTGACTTTTATTAACGACTGTACAATTATCTTTTTTTACAGAAAACCGCAACTGCAGTAGCTTACTGCAAGAGCGGCCGAGGCCTTCTCAAGGTTAATGGACGGCCCTTGGAACTCGTTGAGCCTAAGATTCTTCAGTACAAGCTTATGGAACCTATTCTCTTATTGGGAAAGGTATGCAATTATTCAAATATTATTCAAAATCCGTCAAATGTTTTAGAGATATGAAATTAGACAGAAAATATGTGAAATTGTTTTTTATACTTTTTTCAGGAACGATTCCAGGATGTTGACATCAGAGTACGAGTCAAGGGAGGTGGCCACGTCGCCCAGATCTATGCTATCCGTCAAGCTATTTCTAAGGCTCTCGTCGCTTACTATCAGAAATGTATAATAAGTTTGGTTTTAAATTATTAGTTACCCAAAAGTGTCAAATTCATCTTGTCAACTGTGCTAAATGACATTTTCCTATTTTTTCCTTTAGACGTTGATGAAGCTAGTAAGAAAGAGATCAAGGATATCTTAGCCCAATATGACAGGAGTCTCTTGGTTGCTGATCCTCGACGATGTGAGCCTAAGAAGTTTGGTGGACCGGGAGCCCGTGCTCGCTACCAGAAATCATACCGTTGATTTGATCCGTTTCCTCCATTTTATATTATTATGGTGGATGTAATGCCAATCCAATAATAAACTTCGATTTTGACTACATTTATTTTTGTGTCAAGTATTTTTTACTGGTTTGCTCTGTTCAAGATCATCCCTTAATTAAATCATTCAAGGGAAATGTGTCAGTAGGGAAATCATACATCCGTTTGACCATCATATTTTAAGTTGACAAGGAACATACAACTACATCATAATTACTCAATTAAGAACTAGGATTGGAGGAGTGCAAAATAGGGTCAATAATTTTTAGAAACGACTTGGTCATTACACCCAGCACAGTTAGCTGGCAGCTGCAATACATGTGGTATTTTGAGTCGGAAAGTATAATATACATCGTTGGCAACAGCATTCATTCCATATGCATTTTGAAAAACTCTTCGCATGACAATTTTTCTTCATGTCTCCGCTTTGGCTGCGACTGCAACCAGTTTAGAAAGCATCGAAAGATGACTTGTAATTGTGATTATAAGATGTGCATACTAAACATAAACAGAATACCCATAACTTGTGCCATCATCGTTCATCAAATCTAAACTTCTGTTATGAAAACGGTATTTGTGATGATATAATATGGAGTATGAAGGAATCCAACCCTAATACTCATATTTAAATTTATGTGAATCCTTGCTCCACATGGCTGGCGTTTAGAAAGTAATGACTTGGAGGGCTAAGCTAGTAAGACTAAAGGTTTGACCCATCGTTTTTTTATAACAGGACAATTAAAACCGATATATAATAAATGCATGCAACATTTTTCTGGCTCCTCGTCAGACTTCTCCTCCCACTCATATTTGGGTTTTTCTTGGACGATATCAAATCCACTTCCACCACTGTACGTGTTTACTTATTGGGCGGATCAACTTTTTCAGTCTCTTGTCAGTTCAACGAGCAGCTTGCATATTGAAACAGTAGGTTTTGCAACTTCTTCACCTTCAGTTTAGATTCGGACCACCGGCTATATAGACGCGACTGATATGACACTTACATAAAATTCTTAGGGTATATCACAGCCGCTTGTTTATGTGATATTGACATTCGCTGACTCCCTTTATAGACCGAGATTGAGAATGAGTCATTTTTAGACAATTTGATTGAGTGTAAATCCAAACAAAGCTATCATTACGTAGATGTTGATGATTGATAACGCTAAATGACATTCATTACAGGTTGCTTGAAGCATTTGCGTAGAGTGATCCTTCGGCAGACGAGTATCTACACAAGTTTTAGCCGGGTTATGGATATGGACGAATTCAATCAACCTGTTGACCCATGAAAATGAATAGGCGTTTAGTATCAATAAATGGAAGCTCTGAAGCTCGTTTTACATAATGAGTTGGAAGACGGCATTGTTTCATGGAGTGGAACTTTTATCATTGCATTGTTTTGTTTACATCATAATCATGAACGAATTGCGCAGTAGTGATTCTGATGGGATGATCATATATTTTGCATAGTTTCTGTTTTGTCCAATAAATTTTAGAAGAAGTAGGGAGCTTTCACAGACTGACAAGATATAAATATGTAAGGCAGGTGAACCAAATACGTGATCTTCCTATAAACAAAGAAGCCAACCTTCTTAATCCATTATATACTTACAATAAATAATTCTATTTTGCACAGCATCTTAGGCTGACAAGTTAATTGTTTCGTTTAACCACAAACCAGAGCTAAAGATACATAGTTAGGTAGAAAATGAAAAAATAGAAAAGCACATGGCAATTTATAGTCATTTTCAGTGAGTGAAAAACCAAATAGCAGGAGTAATAAAGCAATCACTGCTCTTGCTAGCTTCTTGCCAGAATTAAATCCGGCACATCCTTGACTTCAAAACAGTTGAAGAAATATGTTGCGTGCTTCATGTTATACTGAATAGGAGTTTGAACTGAACATCATAAAAGTGTGGACAAGCTTTAAGTTTTGGGAGTGGTAATGGGTAAGTACATATGTATATGTAGCACAAGTGAAGGTGCTTCTGATAATAGGTTATCGTAGGCAAAGTAAAAGCAGTTAACTGCACAGTTAGTGAAAGCACCATGGCCATACATTATTTGTACAGCAGAACGAGCGAGGATATTGGGGGTGAATTGAAACAATATAAAACAAGACTTATCGCTTCATGCTTTTTCAATTGACATGTCACACTTTTTAAGCACTAGTTCTTTGTTGTTAAAATATGCATTTTCTATTTTAGAATTTCAATACTCTAATGGTGCAATAAATTGAGCTAGAACTTTACTTTCTTCACCCGCTATATGCCTTACTTACTAGACCAAGGTTATCAAATACGTTAATTTCAGAAGGTCGTAAGTAACTAGTTTACTGACAGAATAGTTAATCAGGATTCAAAATCATGAGTGAAAATACAGATTGCAACTTTAATACAGCAGCGTAAACCATTCTTACGTCAGCTACTCATGAAGACAGTTTTGTATATTGTAAATTGTTATTGTTAAATCAAGGCATTACAGTTCCACTACTGGCTTCATGCATGCACAATATAAATCCAGTCACAGTTTAATAACTCGGTAAATGTTTCACTGTCAGACTGCCGGGTGCAAAGATTTCACTTTTCAATTCCGCAAGTTAATCAAATCTAGGAACATTTTTATAATGTTGCTCAACATCATAATTAAGACATTCTCTCAAGAAACAGAGACTCCAATCAGTTCTGATGGGGTGATGCTTGCTGTGTAAATACAAAAATGTTAATCTTAAGTCACCGTGACTGATCTTATGAAGCATTAAGTGGAGGCAGAACGCAGTTATATTTTTCCGGAGAATGCACAAGATTGCAGAAACTGCTACAGTTGTGTGTGGATATATGGCTGTTGATGATGCAAGAACACCTCGCGTTGCAATGCAATCCCCTTCTTTCATTTTCATTCACTTTCCTGATAACAAAAGTACAGGGCACCTACAAGCCAAGCACAACCACTACAACAACTACCTAGCTTGACATTTCAGACAAAACACATGTACACACAACATACAATTTTTTCTTCTATCAAACTAGCAGCCCGTGCCAAATTTTCCCGAATTAATTTTATATGGTACGCGTAAACTTTTAAAAAAGACGTAGACAACATTGCCAATGTTTGCTTTTTAACTTGCGCGACTAGAAGGAGTCAGGCCCATGCACATCAGGTATTTGCCTACATACATACATTTTTATACCTTACATTACAAACACGAAGATGAAATTTAAGACGCCACAACCATTCACTTATCACGACAACGGTTGAGTTGCCATAGTTGTACGTAGCTAGATCTACGTACTACTAGGTATGTACATAAATTATGGACTGATGCTGGGCATGTTGATACTTTCCACACGCTACAAACAAGAGAGATATTATTATCGGTACGTGCTGGCATTAGCTTAACGTGTTACAACGATTTTGATGTTCATACCGTTCCATTCCCTCGTTTCCCCTGTCCGCATTCCGGAGCAGCTCCCTCCCATTCGAATCTGAACTCCAATAACAGGAGAATCAAACCGTATTACTCACCCTCTTTGGAACTAAGAAGTGGAGGCATAGCGTCGTAATGCGAATGCTGCATTAAATTCAAAAACTTTTAGCTAGCTTGCTCACAACTGTGTGCGAAGATCTCAATCTTTACAGCCGTCGATACTAGTTTCTTTCGATAGTCATCATCATCATCATCATTACAAGTAAAGCACACACAGAGAAATATATATTTAGCTGTATGTATTCTTTCTCTACAAATCGCACTCGGACTATGTGACCTGCCTTGTTGGTGGCTCGTCGTGCGAAATTCCAATCGAAATTTCAGGAAAGGCCAAATTTTTCCTTCTTTGAGAAAACATGCAGTTTAAAAACCTGCAAAAATATCATTTGCATCAGTAACAGAAGAAGCATCAATAGAGCTAATCTAACAGTACACGGTATAGGTGAGTGTGTAAATAACGTTCCCACGCATAAAATTAAGTACATGCATGCTCAGGGATTTTCTAGTCAGTCAGTCGCAGTCATTCACTCGCTCAAGTCAGTTAGTGAGTTAGTCGTAGCAACACGGAAAGCACCTTCTCAGTAATCTGTAATCGCTTCTTGAGGAATGACGATTGTGTACTGTGAGAAGACATAGAAAGAGAAGAAGCAAACAAAGCCCCAAATTTGCAAGACTATCACATCACATTATAATACTACGCCTACTTATAACAGAGTTTTGCTGCTCTACTAGTAGTCAACTTTTTTTACGGTGCACATGTGGCTCAAAGTCGTGATCGTGGCCATCGTAGAAACAAGAAAATTAGGATTTTCTCAAACGCAGTTTGTTGTCTGAAAATATAGTTTTTATTTAAATAATTGTTCAGGTTAAACATATTATTGAAAACTTGGTGAGTTGTGTGGAAGCCAGCAATTGTTTCTGTGGATTGACTTGAAGCTTAAATTGGTAAGTAAACTTTCTTTTTATATCAAATTTCTTACACATAAACCCTCTGCCTCTTTCACTACCCACCCATTCAGTCACATTCTTGTTTGTATACCATTTTCTTAACCAATTATAAAGATTCCTGAAAACATCATGCATTATATTATAGTTTTTATAACTTTCACAAACTACTGGCAACCAGTTCCGACCGGGTATTTGGTATATAAATAGGTTTCAGTCATGGAAAATTTGTTTTCTAAATTTTATATGATGGAATTCCTAATTGAGCTTCAAAATATTGTATCATACTGCTAATCAGGGTAGTAAAAACGCATTATTTCATGACACAAGTAGTTTCATGCATGAACTGACTAGTCGATAAGTAGAAAATCCTTGGCATCAATTTCAATAGCACCATGGTGTTGGTGGTAGACATAAGTACTTAATAGATATCTCGTAACCACAATGTAACCCTCGCACCGAAACCCTCATGGTCGGTGGGTCGGCGGCACTGGCAGTGCACTATAAACTTTGTGTTTACCAACTCTCCTCACTGTTTACTATAGAAATCTCCTTATTTCTGCTTTGTTCCATGACTAACTCATCTGCATAAAGTATCTGATAACATGACGTCGGGTTACTGGTGTTGATGATGTGATGCGACGTGTTGTATACGTTTTGCTGTGAGCATGCAGTGCAGGTCGCTTGACGGCATCATAATATTAAATTACCAGCTAGCATTCCTTCTCAAACGAAGTTGACAGTGCCATGTTTCCCGTCCGTTTACTTTTTTTTAAAGTGCACGTTTTTCGCACTTCATAGATTAATGGAAAAATACTTTTGAGGCAGATAATGAGGTAAAAATAAATCGATAATAAGCTCCAACATCCAAACAGTAAATATGCAATTGGAACAAGAACATTCATGTTGGAGTGTCTGGGAGAAGAGAAGTGGTGCACAAAATGCACATCATCACATCATGTAGTTACGACCCCACCATTCCCATGAATATACCCTCCTATTTATAAACGCTAAAAAACTGCTCAAATATGTAGGTGGAAATTTGTGTACAAAATGTTACGGTGGAGAACGTATGTGTAGCATTATCTGTTTTTGTTTTCTTATTGTAATGGTTATGAGAACCAGAATATGTAAAATGTGTAATGATGCATAATATTATTATTACTCCTGCCATTTTTCAATTGAAATGTTTATTCAGATGGATAGCGGTAAACTGTGGGTTAACAAAAATTTTAATAGCTTTTGGTATGTTTAAATTGGCGAAATACCATCATAAAAAACTATCGTCACTCTTTCTAAAATTTGGTTGCTCAATCACTTCTTCGGGGAGTGATAGGGTAGGTTAGTTAGACGCTGCTGATTAAAAACACAAAATAATACCTACCAGTAAACTGTAAGTAAGTGAAAATCAGGCCATATCACTATCATCATCGCCACCATAAGCACAGAAGACATAGCAGTAGGTAGCTACTAGTTCGTTTGATGTTTGCACTTTGAACATTATGTCGTCATGTCTTGAGCATAGAGTGAAGTGCATCAAAACATATAGGTGAAAAATCCCCGATATCATGTAATCTGATTAATTCCTTGGCACTTCCTATTCTCATGCAGCACATGAACGAGAACAAATTCGTCTCACTTTTCTTTCGTCCATTACAATTTATTACAACATACATTTCTGGGTCGTTCTCTTTTTCGACTCTTGCACTCCTCTCTCGAGAAATCTTAACGTCTATTATCATATAAAAGGCAATGATATGGTTTAACGGTTTGACAAAAAAGCGCCGAGGTTGATGTAATCCATAGAGTTTTAGTGTTTATTATTAACACTCTGGTCGGTAGTATTTATCGTCTTGGGCGATGAATTTTTAATGTCTTGTTAAGATATTCATGGCCGTACCTCACACTTTTAAATCTAAGCAACCTACGGTTTAATGATAAGACTGTGGTTCTTCGGCACATCATTTTATTGCTGTATTGCGTAAAAAACTTTTCTTTCTGCCACCCATATTGGATGTCGGGATATATATGCATGTGGAGTTAGTGGCTAATGATCAGCCCATTATTTCTACACCGATGGTCAAAAAACTGTAAAGTTAGGTGTTTTATAGTTGTTGTGAGGTTACATAAGATTTACTACGCAGGCACAAATGAAATATAGGGAAGCATTGATTGGAAATAAAAATTGTCAGAATAATATTACACCTGAAATAGGACGTGTCAATTTTCGAAAGGTGAGTTTCGGTTGAGAACAAAAATGGCTTACTTTTACACATGTGTTGGACCTGCTTGCTATTAATACTGAATCTGAATCGCATTTCGCAATTGCAACACGGTAAACTATTTTTAGCATAAATCATTGACAGTGGCAGGGAACATGTGTAAATCGTGCGTTAACAAAAATGTTCTCAAACGTAGTAGTAGGCTACTGGTTCCTTGGCTGTGGTTTGCACTTCCTAATCTTATTAATGTACTGTGTAGCCTCTTGAGAATGAAACGTCAGACAGATGGTTTCCCATCATTTTTGCAACAAATTCATGAAATGAAGTCATAACCGGGCAAATGTTGAGGTGTGCTTTATGCGACGCATAAAAGTCGACAACACGGATAAAGTAGGAGTTGGTTAGACATTAGAACTTCTTTATTCAGAACAAGGAATCATTGTTGTATTGGCTATGTATGTGTCACCGCATCACCACCACTGCTTGGTTTTTGGAACGGTGAATGATTTGCACTTAATTTTATGACAGTGTTTATATAGCGAATCCTTTTACTTGATGTTGAAATAGCTCTACGCTTTTCAACCTCTCTTCTGTCTGTGCAAACCCAATCTCGATCGGAGCGTGCTTCTTCCAACACCTTCCTTCATATTGTGCATAAATTATCTATGCATTATTAGGTTTATATTTGTACACATCATAAAATAAACCCGTGCAGATGCAGAGGGAGTTAAATTATATGGGCAAAAGGAAAATGAACCGAAATGAATGAACATACTAGTAGTTACCGTAGAAAATTTTTACACTCACTTTTCAACCAAGGCACATGTGACATCAACGCCACTGCCTAATAAATTACTTTTGGCCGACTAGCAATGATGAGAAATATGTGGGGAAGGGGTTGTGTAGAAAGAACCCCTCAAAATAATATGATACACTCATTCATCTATATCAACGCCAACCTTATTCCATTTTTAATGGCAAATGTGGGACGGGACGGGTCTTTAAGGCGCAAGGATTTTTAAAGTATTTATATTGTTTGGTCGTTAACATATTGAACCGACTGCGTTATTTCCGTAAAACGTTTGTCACTCGGTTGACTCAACTTGACTCATTGTATCCTCCATACAAATGAAGCAACTAAACAGATACTTGTGATTTTCACGCATTCCTTACTTGTTCTCAAGTTTATTACAGATATGAGAAATTTAAATGGGGACGTACGTAAACAGATTCATAAAGGTTGCTAAATCACCTCACACAAAAGGGTTTTATGATAGGTTCTGCAATTGCAACAGAACGGGGCAATGGATATGAATTTTCAACACATCATTTCGGAGAAACATACAACTACGTGCATAAACTTTATTATCTGTAAAAAAAATGGTTTTCACTGAATGAGAAAGTTATTTCAGGTAGGAAATAAAGTTATTAAAGTCCATTTTAAAGACGTTATTGACAACGTCGTTAAAAATTTTAATTATTGCATGCTTATTGAATGAGATGCCCAAATTAGCCAACAAATAAGTACATATTGAATAATAATAACTTTAACTGAGCCGTAAAGGAGTAATTATAAAGGGACAAGATTAGGCTGTGCTCAACTCTTCATTTCACTATCTTAAGTGTTCTATTAGGTGGTTGCGTGGTAATTGTTTAGGTTTCGAAGGCCATAAAACGAAAAGTGGTACGAGTGGATGAAGAAGTTACATATGAGAATGTGGATGATTTGATTTCAATCGATTATATCATCTGCTGACTTGCGTTACACCCAAAAATTATTAGTGCTTTGAAGCGATGATGAGATAACTTTAATGTGCTCTTTTACCATATTTTAAATTATGTTTCCATGCAAGTGTCAGTTATGTCAACACTTTTCAGCTCAATCGGTGAGGAATCCCGTTTCTTGTAAATGTAATTCAAGAGTTTTTTTGTGTTCTCTCCCTATCTTCTACACTTCTTCTCATACTTTTATTTCAACCTCGCCCAAGATGTTATACTTGACTCTATAAAATGATGTGTCTAGCATTAAACCGTGATATTGGTTTCCTTTGGGTTGGGACGAAATATAAAATTCATACATATATGCATTATGATTTATAGCTCCATAACTTATTTACTACTGTGACTCCTTTATTCTCATTCCTAAGAACATAAAAACGTGGATGAAGGCTTAATGGTCTGCTCTCACTTCATTTTTCTTTGAGTTTTTGCAAGGATATCATGATACTACTACAAAGAGTTATAGGGATCGAAACTATCACACATTTTTTACCTCAAATATACAAACGAGGAGGAATTATTTTTCACGTAGTTTGGTGAATACTAATCTGATTATTGATATGCGTATTCATATTCATACAAAGATAGATTTTATGCACATTATTTGTCGTCCATGAACACACATCAATACATCAAAAGAAAATAATACCACCACCATCATGATTAGTTGTGATACAGTTATAGTGTGGCTGCAACCTATTATATGTTCCTCTAGCTTAGTAAGTTTTTAGCCAAAAAATCAAGCAGAAGAAGAAGGAGTTTCTGTTTCAGCCCGTGTGGCTTCGTCAAAACCGTCGTATGAATGTTGTACCTACGTGAATTAGAAGACATTCAACTCACCATCACCGCTGTCATCCTGTCAAATATAACCTAGCACGTACCTTGAGAGACACGAGTGTCAACGCTGCTTCTTACTCAGAATTGATTAATTTGGTTGCTGCCAACAACGCAGAAAAAATGATACCTGTCTAGCACCTGGAATCACCGAACTGTAGTACTTGTCAAGAGTCGTCTTATTGACACCACTGCTCAATTTGTTCGCAGAGGATATGCTACGCATAATATTCTGGTTCAGTACGTATTTCCTTTTGCACTGTTTCCTTTCGTTGGTCAATAAATGTACGCAAAATGTTGCTGAGAACATACTACATACTGCAAAGAAATCCCCTCATTCAATACTACGGTACGGTGTACAGGATCTCCCCACCTCATCCTTAAAAATGAAATAATAAATTCTGGTATCATCATTAACATCACAAAACTTCTTGCACTTGTTGTTGTATACTTTTTCCTCTTCAATTGCACTGCATTTCCTTTTGGGTTTGGCAGATTTGTGTTAAAAGGAGGGAGTACGTCATAATGACTACCATGTCCGTTTTTATTGTTATATTTTCAAACAAATCCCAAGAGGTTGGCCCAAAAATGTTTTGGTAGCGTCATCAATGTAAATAAAAATGAAGATGATGATGTTGGGAGTGTGGCAGTGGAGGATGATCGGCTACAGGTGACTATAATGTGCAACGTAACGTCAAACCTAATAATAATGAATGTAATGTTACTATAATGAATGGCAAGCACATTTGTGGCATAATAATGGGAAATTTACAGTTTCATATTTCATATTGTGGAAATGCTAATTCACGGAAGAGTAGAAAGGAGAAAAATCCAATTCTTTCCAAACGTCCGTGTAATCCCTCATGTCTCTGGTTGCGTGTAAAAACATACGGTCAACGTTTTGCACACAAGTAATTTATTAAACCAACATTGCAATTTGTCAATGCAACAATGCTGCATCCGCTTGGAGTGCGGTGCGGAAAGATTGTTATAAATGGGGAGATTTCCTAAGCAAGTCAGTTGAATTAAACGGAAATGAAGGATTTCCATGTTTCGGTTACTCGAACAAACCGATGTAAAGTAGGTTGTGCTGTACAGGATCGAATTAACTAGTTACAAGTCAATTGAGACCTTAAACAGTCACCACATACCGCAAAGGCCGGCGACTGGCGACGTAATAATAATAGAAACTGTAATGTATTTACTCCCAGGAACAAGTTAAACGAACACGACAAAAAATGTGTTTCTGAAGTTTTATACATGGCATAAACTTTAAAAAGTGGCAATTGAAAGATAGCAAGAATCCGTAGGTATGCAGACTGTAATGCTTCCTTCCCTTTTATAAATAGGTATTAAGTTCTTACACCTTAGTAGAATACGCATAATTCGTGAAATCCAAATGGAATTTACCACTTTAACCTCAATCTCGTCACGCGGTTTAAATTTAAAACGTTTGTTGATACCAACGTATTCACGTAAAACAGTTGTATGGTACCAAGATAACTTTACGGAAATTTCGACCATAGAATGACAAACTGGAATAATTCAATAACGGATTTTTAATCAATCAGTAGATTGAGTTTATTCTACAATTTTAATATTGTGACTTCCTGAATATGTTGTCTGTTTTTTACTTCCAAATAAATCAATAATTGGCAATATTTCCTGCTTAACTTCGCAGATTAGAGAGATCAGGACACATGCTGTCGCAGATTCCTTTGAGGTATACGTGTGGTTTATGGGGTTGATTATACAAAATTATCAAGTAATCTTGGTTATTTTAATAAAACACTTGAGACTCCTACCACAATCCTTTCATTTGGAGTAAAAGTGCCTCCTTGCCGTTTTACCTTTTAAATTATTGGGAGCTGGATGGTTTGTAATGATATCATGGTTTAATGGTATAATCGACAAATCTCCAAAGGTACATTCTCGTAAAATAAATGTTGTTTTACTCATCAACAGCATGACTTTTTTATGATTCATCATTTCGCCACAAGCAATACTAACAGGCAAGTGGCTCGACGGGTAGATTGTACTCCATGTGCTTAATTTTAGTTGAATGCAAAGCAGATTACAAGTTTTGCATTAAGAGGTATTGTTACGGGATGTGCGGAAACTTTTTTGTTGACTTCGAAATATCTTGATGGCTACACTAAAATACACGAATTCTAAACAGTTCCTACATAATTTAAAAGCTTTTTCTAAACCAATCACTCACTTCGCAAGTGCACAACTGTGTGACACTCAGCCAGCGAATGAGTAAGCAGTGACGATTATACGATGGAATGATTATCAAAATGTTGATAATCCTCATAAAATCCCATAATCTGATGCATTCCATTCACCTCCACTACGTACGTGTGTCTAAATCCGTGTGCATGTAATGCAGCAACGTTACACAGAGGCTTGAGCACACTTGTGTTATATGCATTTTTATGTTCCCCTTTTCGTTTTTCTTGAAATTTCAGACAAAGTTTTTTTTCACCATTTTACCACTATCTGTGAATGTCATTGTCATCCCAGAAAGAAACCACCGTTTATTATATTCCTTTGATTTTTTTACATGGAGTTGTTACATGTTGCGCATTTTGGCTGTCTGATAATGGTGGTTTGATGGCAGCCCGTATTACTAGGCCCTTTTATATAAGATAATAAATGTTTCAAAGAGACTGCATGGGGTTCCAACATTTTCATTTTAAAACAGCATGCGCACATCTACAACTACTGTAAAAATTATTGGCTGCCTTTTCAAAACGCTTCATGGAGTGGATATTCAAGAGTAATGTAAAACCAACCGTTTTTTTGTCAAAATCTGTAAAACTACATAATATCTGTGTGTATATAAAAGAGTGTTATTTATACATATATCTTACATATATATTTACTATGACTGCCTCCCATTTACTACCTGTGGGTGCACGCACACACTGTCGAAGGATTTTCGCTATACTTACATGATGATGACACATGATAGCTTGTCTTGTGGCATTTGAAGCAAAAAGCTGTTCTCTGAGTGAGAAGAGTCGATAAGAAAAAATAATGAATTGCACGAAAAGCCCCACTTTTGCATGAAGAAAAAACTAAACTATTTCTTTTTCTGAGGGATTTAGCATTCTTCTTTTCGTAAAGGCGACAACACAATCCTAAATTTAAATCTGTTAGCTATTGTTGGCTTACTGTGTGTTACGTAATGTAGATGTGCACTTTAGGTACTCCTAGCTTGCTAATGGCATTATTTTGGCAAATGTACATTCAGCATGCGTACAAGTTTTAAACCAGCAAGGACAGAAGAATAATATGTCAAATTTTATCGAGTTTTCAAAGAAATGAAAAACTCGTTGTTATGCTAAATCAGTAACCTTATAAACGCATTATGGGTTAAATCTGAGTGGTGCTGACACGAGAAGAAAAAGAAAGCAAATGTGTATACTCACACACATTTTATATAACAACTCCATGCATCACGCTCAGAGCACTGAAGTATGACACCAAATAAAAGCCAAAGAAGCAGCAAAGCACTACTATCAGAGTGTCTTATTCTCCGGGCGTGTACGCACTCTAATTTTAATAGTAATGGCAAGTAAAACGCCAAGATTTGTAATGTAAAGTGTACGACTTTGGCATCCGTAGGTAATGCAAAGTAATATGTCTTTTTGAACATTTCATCCTCTAGCTCTTCAGGTGTATCACATAACAATTGAGAGGAGACGCATGTAAAGCCACCACAAGAGGATTTTCGTGTGGCTGGCAAGCACTCTGAGAGAATGATCAGTGAAGCCAGTCGGTGGTAGGCAATGTGAGGGACTTGACTTGCATTATTATCACCAACATCAACACCATATACAAACATTATTTAATAGCATTCTCATTCATTCAGACGTCCAACACATGAGATAACCTTGACAGTTGAATAACAGAAAAAAAAAACGAACTAGAATTTTGTAAGTCAGTATCACCAGGATATTACGATGTTGTATACATTTAAGGATATTTTTAGTGCAAGAGTTTAAGTGATTTTTTGAAGAAAAAACGTTCAATGGCCATCCTCTCACATTTCTGAGGAGGTTTTCACAATAGCAAGTTCAGTCCTCCTTAATATAAGACATTTGTGCAAGTTGATTGTGTTTTTTCTTCGTTATTTTCTTTTGTATGAATGATGTGTAATCACCATCATGAGAAGAAATAGGAACGAAAGGCGAGTCGTTTTACAAAGTAAGTCAGTACTACCAAGAAACTTGAGATGAGAGGAAAAAGAGAACAGATGCTTCTTTATTTAAAGTCCATTCCATAATGTACCGCTAGTGAGTCTCCGCTGCTGAAAGGCACTGGCTAACAAAACAATTTAAAAAGAGTTTTACCTCAATTGCATTTTGTGCATGCAGATATTATTATTTTTATATACATTTATTCTAACTGATAGTGCGTACTCCACTACTATTGTCTATTCCTAGCCTAATGTATGCATGCATACATTATATTCCCCTGGTAATGGTGTAGACGTACCTATTTTGCGTTACGAATATTTTTATTCATTTACCCGTCGTCGTTTAGTCGTGAGGAACATTTAAAGTTTTCAGCCATGACTGAACCACATTTTTTTTCGTTGAACACGCACACTTGAGCATCATCATCACACACTTTTTATACACCGATATTGAACATTGTACCTTTTTGGCTACACTTTAGCTCAATGCAAATAATGGGGATATAAGGGAATGAGGGAATAGCATTGTATTTCGTAACAAATTTCTGTGTCATGTCTTCAGTTTACCTTGCTCTAAACATTCATTTTACTAGGAGACCAGTGTTAAGTTTAGTGCAACAGAAGTAAGTAACAAGCGAGCGAGTGAGTAAGTAAGCAAGGCTTAAATTAACTTGTAAAAGTGGCATGCCATTGCTCTCCTCTCCTCTGCACACACTGCCCTTCTGACAGCTCTTCACATTGACTTGACGACTGCGGCAATGGAAGTACCAGCGATGAGATGACGAGGATCCCTTGTCTTTAAGTTTAACTACTGTTTGTGCTACTGGTTGTAAGAAGGAACGTTGGGTTTGACAAGTCTCATTTGTCTATGTGAAACATGGCAAAACGAAGTACACGCTCATTCTTCCCATTTAGTTGTAGCCAGAATAATATTGTACGAACAGTTTGAAAGAGAAAAAGAAATGTCTTTTGGAAAAGGTTAGAACAAGCAGTTGCAGTTGTTCTAGCTATCCCTGCGTGAGAGCAGTCATTGAAGTGGTGGTGCAACATATCAGATCAGTGCAAGACGCGAGGGAGAAGGTAAACTGAAAGCAATAACAATACTTCTGGCGTCAGTGATAGTGCATGTGTATCCATATGTATTTTTCAGGGATAAGATTATGCAAAAACGAACCAGGGTTACATGTTACATGTATTTCGCATCCCATGCATTTCCTCTTTTTTTGAAAGAATGATTTGTTTGAAAAACATCAAATTTCGGAACTCGTTCATTCATTCTCTCACAAAAAAAAAGTTTACAAAAATGTACAAGTATGTACGTCCGTACACATCTGCATCATACATGAAGCGTGAAGCAAGCAGGACACAAAGACAAGGACAAAGAACAGAATCATCCACGACGACGACTACTGCATCTTGTAAAAAACTGCGTTGAAAGAACAAAAACTTCACAACTTGAGTCTTTGACAACTTGAAGCTAACTGATCTTTTAAGTTTTGGTTTGGTGCTGCCGTCTGCACTCCAAGTAATATTGCATATATACATCTCTATTATTGAGAAGTGACACTGTCAGCAAAGTATAGTCAAGTCTTCCTATTTTACTGTAGGCCTTTCTTCCTTTATTCCGATTCCTCTACTTTGCGTTCTGCCTTGCTGCCTCATTGCTTGCAATTTTTTTCTTGGTAACATAAAACTTAAACTTTGTTCTTGAAATAGTAGCAACGTTTGGCTCTTGTCTTTTTGGCTAGCAGCCTACGACGCTAATACTTCTAACTTATATCCATCTTAAAAAAATGTATTGGTTGTGACACTGACAGTGGGGAAGCGGGCAACGGAGATCCATGCAAACAAAATAAAGCCACTCACCAGTTATTTAACAAGGAAAGAAAAGTGTAGACATCCAACATTCCGCAGATTTCAGCCAGCTTACCTACCCACAGTGTGGGAATGCAATGCAACAGTTTGACTTTGACATAGGCCGTTTGCCTTCTGCAAGCTTGATAATATATGGACCGAGAAGAAGAGTATAGCACAATCATAATTATATTGCCCTTATCTTTTGCCACCAGTAAAGTTGTCGAACGCAGTTCCAACTCTTGCATTTCACTCCAGCCAGTCGTCATATCAGGAGTCATCTCTCTCTCGCCAACACCAGAAGTAGCATTGAGTCAATTATCTTATACCGTTTGACTATCCCATTGCCACTACTTCAGTAGCAGACGAGGAGGCATTAGCAGACATCATCAGTGTAGTCAGCTATCTCCATTTCTTTTTGCTCTTCCTCTCCCCGTCCACCGTCCGAGATCGTTATCATATCATCATATCATTTGTGCTCAGTTAGCACATTTGTAGTCGGTTACAGAGTTAGTTTGTGTGTGTGTGTGCAAAGTCTTTTGAAAAGTATAATAATGTTGCTGTTATACATGTCTGTCCAAGTGTCTACGTGACGTGAGCGAATTCACAAAACAGTTCTGTATTATTATACTAATTAACAGAGAGTAAGTCTTCAAGTCATTGGCAAATGGCTGCAAAACTAAATGGTTATTTTCTTTGGCAACCTATTTATATTACTATGTATCGTTTTCATTTGCGCAAGTGTGACTGCTGGTGGTGAGTGAGTGGTTATTGTTTGAGGGAGTTGGGTGTGCAGCCAGCTAAAGCTACACAAAAACTCTGAATAGGATGCGAATTCAGTGTCATGAGACATTTTCGTTTTCAAGGTGTAGAGTCAGTTGACATTGGTGACCCATTCAATAATATCTTTCCTTTGGTTTTTGCTTTCCTTCCAGGCAATTTGTAAGAAGGAGTTGGAGTTGAATCAGTGAGCGAACAACAGCGAGCAAGATCAGTACTCCCTTGTGCAAGATGATTATTGTGGACGAAACGGATCCAGTTGAGGGTAAGCATAATTATTTTTTATTGTATTTTCAATTACCATTTTTACTCACTCGAATTAGAGAATACACGGAAACTACGGGTATTGAAAAGCTCACTGCATCTCATGACCATAGTCAACCCAAATCACAAAATCAAACTGCTTACCGTTTTGCAAAAACTGTAAAACCCTCCTCAGAAAAAAAGTCTACGCAATATCTTATAAGTAGCTGTATAATAATCAAGCTGTGTAAGAAAGATGAAGACAAGATGTGATGGCATAATTTCTTTGGTGATGCATGTTGCATCAGTCAGGGCATGCTTGAATAATCTGTCAGTTTTTTGGGCTTTTACATGAGATAAAGAAAAATTAACGTTATGACATGATGAAGCTGAAACAGATTCCCCTTCACAGTTCACGTGAGATCTTTGTTCTGATGTAAGCCATGAACTTAGGGTTGACTTATTACTTATTATCATGCTCAATATTCCCCCAAATACTTACAACGCAGCAGTAGGACTCAAAGAAAACAGCAGATATTTGCATTTACTTTGTCGCACTGAAAGTTTCAAAACCAGATAAAATGAAACCTTTTATTTACATAATCAACATCATTTGTCATGATTCTGCTACCGACAAGGCTCAATATTTGGCAATATTGCAAAATATGGCAACGCGTTGACAATCCATAAAGATTGGTCTTATGTTTATATTAATTTTGCGGGGTTTCATGTTTATTTGTGATTTAGAATGAGTCAATTTTCTTTTGGCATAGTTACTACACATTGCCTTGGAAAATATAAGTTTGGCTTGCTTGTGGACTTTTAACCTTACGTTAACTACCACTAGGTGCTTTCACATATGTGGCAACTTACTACTTTATATTTATATAGATGTCGTCGTGAAGCTCGGCTTCTAGCATAAAACTAATTTAATCTTATACAGAACGTGATATAATACCGAGATTTTCATTATCATAACATTTCTTTGTCCCCTACTTAGCTTTTGTAAACAAAATAAAAACCTCTGACAGTCAGTAATGAAATATGAGCGCCGTGCATGATTATCTGAGAGTGTTATCAGTCGGGAGTCGAAAGAGTCACAGGCAATCTAATATCGTCTTTGTCATCCTACAATAATAGTGCGCACAAAAGTAAAAACCCTCCCTCTCAATTTCGCACCAAATGTTTATTTTTACAGCCATGAAAAATCGTAATAAATATTGTGGTAGCACAACTTATCTGTTGACCTTGGCATAGGTCAAGTGGTGTTCCACGGGATATAAAAACTCCATTATCAGTTATCATGCTCGTTTTCATGAAAACTTATAAACGATACACTAATACCAATCTGCACTTTGTAACTTTGACTATTCCTCTAAAATCTTAAGAAAAACAGCTCTGGTTTATTAGAATTAGTTGAAATTATAATTTAAAAAATGGTTTAAATACCTGCAATTACTTTGACAGGGTTTCTTGAAAGTTGTGTGGGATTAAACTTTTATGAGCTCAAAACTGCTTTGCTTATTTGGAAACTTATTGAACCTAATAATTTCTCATGTGTGAATATTATTTGTTGTATGACAGGTTATCTCCTGGTAGATTTCCTGAACAAGCAAAATTTCAGACTCCAACTTTCAGATCCGTTTAGTAGATAAAAAGACAAATAAACATTTGTATGATTTATGCTCATATACGTACACACATATTATCATAATAAACTGCTCTAGTTCCCACAATTTTAAAGCAATATAACTTTTTTTTCTTATTGCTGATCCCCCACTGGCTTCAGCCACACTTCGTTTAGTTCACAAGCAACAAATGTCATTAAGCAATTAATTTGCGGCTAATGAGGGAACTAAGAGATAACATTTGTGCTTGAAGCGTTTACTCGCTAACGTATGATAATAAAATCGTAACCTGTAATTATGAACTGGAGCTAGGGCTAAGTTCCCAGTATCTCAGTTGATTAGACAAAGCAATTATTTAAACTGTTTTAAAACATTCACGCTTTGCATGTGCTCATGAAAGAGAGAGAAGGGAGACAGTATAAAAGGAGAAATCCTTTCATTTTTCAAATAATATTAAGTACATATATTGCTGTTTTATACATTAATCGCCTCATCATCACATGCTCCTCTGATTAGGCAAGGGGAGAGGGTAAAAATGAGCAGAATGAAAGGAAAAGTTGATTTTTTTTGCATGACAATTTAGTGCATTAATTTCACACTTTTGAGCCCATCTAATCATGTTTCCCTGCGCTAGTCAAGTTGACCACGAACTGATGATAGATGAAACATGCACATTCATATATTGCACACACAATGGTGCAGACATTTGCTCATTATTTCATGATATCAGTTTCCTTTCTTTTTGACATTATGTAGACAATGATGAACTGCGTGGTGACACTTGAACAAGTACAACATTTGTGTGTTGGGTACACTTACATGATAAGGATACTTGCAAGCGCTGCAAGTGTAATCTGGTAGCTAGAGCTAATCATGCTACGCTGCACTGCTATCAGTTGTTTCCCTTGATATCTTGAATGCAGCGTTGAGGGCACGACATCAATGATTGCCGACTGCATTACATTGCTGTTCACATTTCCCGTCATTGGAATCACTGAAAATGCGACGGTATTGAAAACACGTGAAGTTTTTTTTTATTATCAGATGACAACAAATTGAATTTGCCAGTTGCCATTTGTATCAGTTTTAAGATATTTTTGCAGCGCATTGCTCAAAGTGCAGGTTGTTCTGTGTGATATCAAATAAATGACACAAATTCAAATCAGTTTCATCAGCACGCTCTATTTCTACTGTGTGGATGGATAAATGAGGTGTGCATTTCTGTTAGGATTCCTGAGATTTCTGTCATTTCGGGTGCCGATTTTCCTTGTCCAAACCATTTAGCATGTAGGAATTTGGCAGGAGAATGAGAAATTGAAGTTTAAACAAGTATTTAATTCGACAAATTCCGTTTGACTTTCTTCCGAAGGTCATCCTTGTTACATCCTTCATCCTATACAAAAAATGCCAGCAACACGGATGATAAAGCGACGAACTTAAATAGCGAACAAATGGATGATCATGAACTTGTCTTAAGAAACTTGATAAAAAAGAAAGTCGTCAGTTTGCACTCATGTCCGTAGTTAAACTTTAAGAGGAAGAGAGGAACAACCAGCCCTCAAAAGCATGATTCTATCTAAGAGATGAATGAAAAGGAAGCAGATGAATGCTGTTGCTTATTGTGATTTGGCATGAGTCAAGTATCAGATTTCATGTCGTAAAATTAACCGTGACGAGACCACCACAATCAAAAAATGTTCTGATTAAATGAGCAAGTTCTCGATTGGGTTTTATTATTCTCAAGCATCACTCCCATTCTGGTTTTTTATGTTGTGGTGGCATGGCGGCATGAATGCGTGAGCTGAACGCAGTTGGATTCGATTTACATCCAATATCACACCAACGAAAAAAAAGCTTGATTTTCTTGAGTTTTATCCGTGTTTAAATTTAAACGTTTCAGATTGTCAGCCATCATTTCCATATCGAGATGTTTCCACCCGACTTGATAACTTCCGCACGGCCTACGACGTTCTTGATGAAATTGGCCGGTAAGTATAGAAAATCTTTGGAGCATGACGGAGCTATTTTTGCATCCACGTTTTACTGTTTTTTTCTTGGAAATCATTGAATTGAAAGGAAGTATAGCTTAACTCGACCCTCCTTATGCTCATAAAGTTTATTTAATTGAACTTAACCTCGGTATAATTTTTTTTATTATACTTGTTCCTTGTCATTTTTATTAGGAACGATATCATTTATAAAGATCTTAAGTATTCTTGTAGCACTACGAATACTCTGTTAGCTATTCTCTCTGCAACACAGATTTACAATTTAGTTGACAGAAACAGAGCAATTGAAACAGTATTGTCTATAGCCCCATAAATCTTTGTAAAAGTTAACGCATGATCAAGTTGTGAACCACATGCTTTTGCCCTTGATCCTTTTTTATGTTCACCTAAATCTGAATCTATGAAATGCTCTATGCGTCAGCTCAACGTTGCTATTCCTGTAGAATTATATGACAAAAGGAATTATCAATAAGGACCTACACTGTTCCAATTTGTATTGGCGTCAAAAAATTGGCACCAATTTTGTCAGTTTATCGTAAATTTTATTCCCTTTCTTCGCTCTGTCTGTTTTAAGTGTTATTGCTTCTGTTGAGCTATTGAGCTGCTTAGCAAGACCACCAACATAACATGAATATTTATCGCTGATTGTTATTGATCTGGAACAGGGGTAAATTCGGGCTGGTGTATCGCTGCAAGGATCGGAAAACTGGCTTGATGCTGGCGGCCAAGGTGGTTACAGTCAGCAAGAAAGATGAGAAGCGGGACGTGAGACGGGAGGTGGATATCATGCGACAACTTCGACATCCTCGCGTGATCCAAATCTATGATTGTATTGATGACTTGATTCATTCGGAGATGTGCTTGATACTTGAGATGTAAGTTCATAAAAAAAAAGAAATTCTATCAAAGAAAAAAATAGCTCAAGCAAGTTGGACTTTAGTCAGATTGGCATGCCACACGTGAAATCAATGCATGTGGCTTTCCCTTTCCCAGACTTTCCGTGTAGCAATAGCAAGTGCAGATATTTAGAACAAATCCAGTTTATTTAGCATAAGAAATACCTGTACTGATCATTATCGTTACGCAGAACCGATAAATACTATTTTTACGCAGTTCCTAACAAATTTATTTGCACGATTCTCGTTACAATTTTATATGCCCGTCAAATGTTTCGAATGTTTTATTTGGAGTATGAAAGGAAAGTGAATCGTTTCATTTTTACAGCAGTGGGTGAGCATCAAGTGTGCTTCGTAGCTGTTTTAGGTTGCACTCGTTGTAAACCAATATTAGAATCCGAAGAGCTAATGTTTTCGTTGGTGTTGGGGCACAATGCCAAGAGACATACTGGCGACAAATATTTTTGCCTGAATTATGCATTTCTTGGCATACCTATTACAAACACAACAAGTCCGTGCTATACACGTATCTAATGGTGCCACTATAAATCTTTCCAAAACAAAAGTTGAAGAAGTACGCGCTTGACGTAATATAATCTTTAAATAAATGTAAAATGCAACCTGTACTATAAACAGCAATTTAAATTTAAATTAAAATCCCACTTTCTTTGCATAAATTATTAATATAGGTTGTGGGTTGGAATTTGGAATCATCTTCAGTATAAATACTCGGATGGTTATTCTTATACTGCGAAACTATACAGATTTCAGTCGATGGAAGATTAATTAAAAGTGCGGTTTGAAATAGGAAAATGAAGTTGTATGTATAATTAAATATCTTGGATAGGTCTCGATATGAATGGAAAAGTTTTTTCCACAACTTTATAGATCTTGGAATCTTTTGTTCTAATTGGGTCTCATGAACAACGTCACGTAGCATTTCGCGTCACAATATAATGCAATGTTTTCATTATAAAAGAGTTTTAGAACAGCGCAATTTGCGTATACAGAGATGATGTTCTAAAAGTAGTTTGTTTAGAATTTGTAGACCCACGCGGTTTCAAAATCTTCCAGAGACTGGTGTAGGATTAGCATTTTTATATAGTCGCATGTGAAATAATAATGCTATAGCATATCAGACGAATCCGCCAGCCGGTGATAACCTTTTTCTTTGCTGAACTGAAGCACTTGACCTATTACTAATAGTTATAAATGGAGTCCTTCATTGCAATTAAAATTTAATGATCTTGTACTCGATATAACGTGGGAATGCTGAATCGTGTGGGTGTGCAGACCGAATTCTCTCCGGTCTCATAAAACCAGCAGACGTCTCTGTTTTTGAAATATTACGAGCTTATTCCAGACCAGGAGGAATAACGTATTTAATAGATTTCAAGGCGGAATACAGAAATAGCATGTGTTTTTCATATGATAATCCTGATCAAGATTGTTTTCACTTTGGCAGGCATTACGTAACGTAACCATTCAAAATGTTCAATATGTTTTCTCGTATTCTTTTAGGGTGAGCGGTGGAGAGCTGTTTGATCGGGTTATTGAAGACGAGTTTATCCTGACGGAGAAGGCATGTGCTGTTTTTGTTCGTCAGATCTGTGAAGGAATTGAGTATATACATTCCAAAAATATACTGCATTTGGATATGAAACCAGAGAATGTCATGTGCACGTCAAAGACGGGAAATCGTATAAAGATCATTGATTTTGGTCTTGCCCGATGCTATGATCCTTCCAAGAAGCTGCAGGTGGGTGTGCGCACACAGTTCTATGCATAATAAACCGTATCTGCTTAAATTCCTTCTCGTTCTCATCATCCGGTGATCTAAAATCTTGATGATGGATGGTGGGAGGAGAGTATCGTTATAAATATCGAGAAAAAAACTTCATGAATTCCTCTCTGCTTGTTCACCTACATAAAATACTTCAGACTCTTGTTTCATCATTGACAGATGATCAGTTTCTCTCATTTTTGCTACTGTTCTAGGTTTTGTTCGGTACTCCTGAGTTCGTTGCACCAGAGGTGGTCAACTTTGAAGATATCAGCTATGCGACCGATATGTGGTAAAATTCTTATGACATGCATAAATTCAATGATGCGAAGCAGTTAACATAAAATATAATGTGAGTGATTTTTGTAACTTCCTTGTTTGTAGGTCTATTGGAGTTATTACGTATGTGCTGCTCTCGGGTTTATCTCCGTTTATGGGCGACAGTGATGTGGAGACGATGGCAAATGTTACGATTGCAAAGTACGACTTTGATGATGAAAGCTTTGATGATATTTCAAGCGACGCTAAGGAGTTCATTACGAAGTTATTGGTGAAAGACAAAAGGTGAGCTAAAACCAACAATATTTATTTTGATATGAAATTAAAGCACTGAATCATGCCTACTAGCACCCTGGGATAATGGTCTCCTATAGTTTTGTTGTGGTAAACTCATTAGATTAATCATATCTGTAGTGTTTGCTGCTTACCTTGTCATAGTACAATTTCACGGTTTCCCATGGAGCTGAAAATCGGAAGCATATCTGAACAAAGCAACTTGTTCCTTTGCATTTGTTTGGATTACTAACGCTTGGATAACTAATTAGTTTTGCATTTATGCAACCTTTCACTGGTTTAATAAGCTTGCACCGTAATCATTAATTACCTTTAGTCATCCACTTCTTCCACTAACTCGCATAATAATCGAATTAATGAATTATGCAATGTTTTTTATATTTTGTTTCTATTTCTATTCACATAGACAAAGAATGCCGGCCAACGAATGCTTAAAACATCCATGGCTTGCGTCGAGGTCTCATAAACAAAATGCGAAAACTGTAGTAGCTTCCGATAATGTTGATCATGGAATAGAATGCGAGCTAGAGTTCACAGACACTGACTCTGGTGATGGAAAGCTCATTGATGAAATTGACATGGATAAAGATAGCGATGGTTGTCGCTGTGGCAGTTCCCCCGAGGAAAGATCATCCTCTGTTTACTCATCCCCTTCGGACATTTCCCCCACACCACCTCCATCATCATCTTCTCTCTCGCCTCATCTTACTGTCCATCACTCTCTGAGTGAAAAACGGCCCAGTCTTGATTTAACGAAAGAGCATCTCAAAGAATTCGTCTCGCGCTGGACTGATAACCCCTACCTGTTCGATAGTCCACGCGGAGTCATTACTCACATTAATTGTACCTCAAGCTTTGGTGATAGTAATAATACGAGTATTAACACCAGTGACGCTGGGGAGAATAGTAGCAGTCGGAAAAATGACAGTAACAATAATAGTAACACAAATACAACCAGTGCTAGTTCCCGTAGTCACAACCAACACTCTTCTGGTAGTCATGATCAGGGTATTGATATTAGCGGCAAGATAATCAAGAGCAAAGAGAAGTCTGCAAGTTCTCACAGTTTGGACTCGACTGGGAGCAGCAACTGCAGTAATCAAGATCATGAAATGAGTAGTAAGATGGAATGTGGACTTAATATTGTTAGTCAAATCCGTAGATTCTCGCAGCAGCTCCATGAAGAGCTTGAACTTATGAAAAAGCAATGCGGAAGCTGTAATGCAATTCGAAAATACTCTTTGAGTGACGTGTCGGTGAATGCCCAGTAGGGACCGATGATCGTTGTGGTATCGCATGCGTTGTTACCTACCTACTTAAAATATCGAATTATAAAACCATATATTAATACATAGTTACTATTGCTACAATGTGATGATGGATTGGTGAGAAAACACAAGTTAGGGATTATTCTTTGAAGAAGAACAGTCAGCAAATTTGGAATGTCTGTTTGGTTGTTTAACCAGTTGTTTTGTTTCATTCAGGACTTTGTGTAGTCTCCGACGACGGATTGCAAAGGAATGATGTTTTGTATACAGCATTGTACATAGTAATTTTTAAAACGCATAGGTGCAACCAGTCATGTTTTGGGAGGAAAAAGTGGTGCTACAAAAAATTTATAAGCACATATCGGACTATGGATGGAAAAGATTTGTAATATAGTTTTAAGATTAGCGTTTTAGGCTCTAAGGATTTTCTCAAAATAGTATCGCTTTCCTTAAAATATACAATTACTCTTGAAAATTAAGTTGGAGCGTGTTGTAAGGACGGTGAACGTTTATTTACTCATTAATCTTTCCTTTATTTCTCTACCTTGTTACCACAAAGAGCTGATCTCCTTTAATTTGGAGGTTACCCAAAGTTAAATACACACTTTACCATTTATTAGAGTTTACGCTGACTATCTGAACCGGTTAGTTCCTTAAATAAGTCTTTTTTTATATATTATCAATATGTTTAGTGAAGCTAATATTAAACTATGTATTGGAATACTTAAGTATATATAAATGTTCATGTTTTTGATGAAACCACACAGAAAACTATTTTCAGTGGACAACTGATCCTAAATGATTATAATGTTTTTAGTCTGGAGATTGTTCTCTTTCTCGTAGTTGTCGTGAGACCTTGTACCACAAAGCTATGCATTTTAGACTGTTATTTCTTTAGTAACAAAAATCGGTATTTATTTCGTAACAGTAGATATAGTGTGATGTCATGAGATGCTCTGTTATTTTCCAGTCATATCCTGTAGAACACCCCAAGAGTTTATTTAATATGAATCTAGCAACACAATGCTGGCATTAGTTTATGAAATCTATAAAGTCATTTGTATTTGCATGTCCACATCATAAATGCAGACAAAGTTTCATTGCAAACTCAAAAGTGAACAACTAATACTAAAATGTACATAAAATTGTAGCTGATTTGAAATATGACATAGCTATAAGAACTGTAAGTTACATTACATTATATTACTCCTTAATTTCAGCCGTCTCATTGCATTTTACAGTATTTAAGCGGTGTACATTTGTTACGGATAAGTAAACTAATTAGTTATAGGTGCCTTACGTTACATGGATAGATTGTATTAAATGTTTGTCATCAACATATGCCCGAATTGAATATGTGATGATGCTCCGAAGAAGTAACAATTACGCAATAAAATGTGAAGCAAAATAATCATTTCAGCAGTTGCAGCTTTCTTTTCTTCAAGACCTTAATAATTTTACTGAAACAAATGCAAATGAGCTTCTTTCTATGTCAAACCAAAACGGCAACGACCTTGCATATTTTTGTGACATTTACCGTTGACATTAGAAATTAAGACGAGGAAGCGACGAATTTGCTGAAAGCGTTCACAATGGCAAAATTTTTAAACAGGAAGTTTCAATTGAGGAATGAGCTATTCAATTCAATTTAAGATGCAGTGTTTTATGTACAGAGGGAGTTGTTCGTACCAAATGAGAAAACTTGTGATAGCGATGACGTGAAAGGACTATCGACGTTATGATAAACACATGGAAATAGAGTGCTACCCACTAATGAATACAAGAAAAACCAAGCCCATGTAAAAATTTAGTTTCCGGTTGCCATTTATAAACCTCTAAATGCAAAATTAATGTAAATAGTACCTATTCTTCTTGTTGCTAAAAAGTTTAGCATATGCATATTATCAACCCCCTCATTAATCTGTCTCGCTACTTAAACCAAAAAGATAAATATAGATTGGGCACATGAATTGCACAAAAACCAAGATCTCGAACGATGCTATTGTGCAATTGTGAATTGGTTAAATGGGGAAAAATGCAGCTCAAATCGGACGGAAGGAAAGATGCAAATAAGGTGATAAAACAAACAGGGAACATATGCTGGTGTACGCCATCCCCAGTTACATACATGCATAATACGAAGTTTGGGAGTATGAAAGTGTTGAACTACGCGAAATTCCTTTGCTGTTGCCAAATATGTATTTTCGTACCACGATCGATGAGTCATTCCATGCTCAAGAACACCAAAAAATCATAGATGTTGGGAACACCAAACTGACTCCAAATTTTCGTACACCCTTTTTATAAAATTGGGTTTTTGTATGAAGTTCAATATCACACTGTCAATCATAGCATCTTGAGATGGTCCTCAAAATGATTTACAATATACACAATGGTAACGAGCACCTATTTGGATTGGGCTTAAACCAGCTCTCTCTCTCTCTCGTTCACTCCATTATAATATCGTGAGCCAAAAATGAGTTGTCTGTTTTCTTTAAGTCACTTTGTATATTTCCGTCTCTATTTTTGCATCGTAAAATGAACTTCACTCTTGAGAAGGCGTTAGACAAGAAAAGAAAATAGGCATTTAGTATTGAAGACATTCAGTGAAGAGCTGAGCTACAGGCGTGGCACTTCCTTTCCATGTCTACTATATCTTGAGCTAGGTGTGGCTTAAATCGATTGACCAACTTTAATGTACAAAAACGTTATAAAATGCATTTTAAGTCAAAAGTTGCTTGAATGGGGGAAATTTGGCAGAGTCCAGATTAGATGATGATCAGTTGATAGTGAAGAAGGCATGATTAATTATTAGAGTAGGCGTTTTACACAATACTCACAATTATATCTCAGGCATAAATGAAACTTATTGATTTGTTGAATAATATATTGCTATTAATTCGTAATAAGGATAAGCCTCATATGTGTTTCGCTGAATGAACTTACCAACTCACTGATTATCTTACACACATGCAAATTTTAAGTGAGTAACCGCTATTAAACTTACTCCTTATTCATGTTGCGTATCGTCTAAAGATAATGTTGAATTAAAAAAGGAAAGAAACTAAAGGGTACATGGTATTCAACTTGTTCCGTACGAGCTAACCCCACCAACTTGTCAGTTCAATCTTGTGTGTGCACTTATCTATTTTATTATCATTTTCAAGGGTACAAGTTCACGAAATGTGAGCATGATTCTCCAACTAAAACGCTTACAGATTCGGCTAAAAATCTGTCAAAAAAAGAACATACTACTAGATGTATCTACAAATACAAAAAACATGCTTAGAAAGCATTTAGTATCATGAACAATATATTTTTATATTAGTGCATACATTACGTTAGGTTGTTACAAGGCAAAAACGCCGACAGGATGTTGACCAGCCTCGTGTATCTGACAGAAATGTCTGCTTCTGTTTGTTGTATTCACTAACCGTTTGATTATGTCTAGCTAGTCCAAACGTTAAACTACATACAATGCGAAACCTTCTTCAGCTTCACTTAATCCCTGACAGAAGGGAACCTCAAGAGTACAAAATAGGAATGAGTCATCAACAACACGCCGAAACAATGTCTTGCAACAGAGGTTACAAGGGCGTCCATTATATCATGATTCTGAATCATACCGGATTTCGATTCATATATTCAGCCTTAAAATGTAGCATATGTATTCTCATGAGGCAACGCATAATTTTCTACTTTCCAGATTGCTCATAGGCACGGATATGCAAAAGAATATAACTGTTGTTTTACCAAATTTATTGTTCAGCTCAAGAATTTCAAGTAATGCTGCCATTCAGGACAAATGGCTTGAAACGGATCGAGAATCAATAATTGACAAAAAAAAGTTGCGGCGGTATGTAGTTCGAAAAAGATGGATCAAAGCTATCAATGCAATTATCGCCATTCAACGAATGCACAAAGGAGGAGCTTCACCCAGCACAACTTCATCTGGTCCAGAAATCGATGCCAATGAGTCGCCAGATGCGGGTAAGTAAATTAATTGGTCATGTAATGCAGCTCATGAACTTACTGTACTAATTTTGTCTTTAAAAAACAGTGTGTTTACTTGGTTAACGCTGACCTTCTCAATAAATATTCAAGTATGCCTAATTTACAGCAAGCTTTCTTCTAATTTACACATTTTGTTTTTTTGAACTTCAAGTTTAAACAATCTGTAACAATCTTTTATGTACACATATTTTGATTGGGATTTAATAAGGTTTCACGCACTTGTTATAATTTCATGCTTACAAAGCTTTAATTTAATAGCGGATATTTTTGCGCAATAACAATATGATACACTGCCTACTTATTTTTATTAAACTGTAACGCTGTTATCAATGGCACTCAAGTGTATGACGAGCTATATGAGTTTAGCAAATTAAATAACATTTTTATTTAATAACCTTTTTTTGTTTTGCGCAGGCACAGGCCTTCGCCTTTAACTTTAATCTAGTTCGGGTGTTGTGCTCTCAGCGAGGAAGCACGAACAAGACTTGTTTTGTAAAGAAATCACTCACTGGAACAAACGTACAAGTAAAGCTGACGGAATGAAGATTAATACAAATGATAAATGTGTTACTAATTCGAACTTGAATGTAACATTAATAGTCAATGTAGTAATCAACAGATTATGTTATCATTATTATATGCCTAAATTCATTTTATTTAGAAATTTTGCAACAAGTTCATTATATACATACACTAGTGTATATAATGCACCTTTGCGCCTTGCTCTCAATTTGTAACTTCTGTCTTTAAATTGCGTACAATTATAATTTTGAAATGCAATTTATTTCGGCATCGTGTAACCATCAACATTTATTTGTTAGTTTAAGGAATTAGCTGTATTGATTGGAGTCGGCCTCAGGTCACGTAATTTTTCAAGTCAATCATAATTTAACGTCGTTTTTAATGAAGTAATTGTACATGTTTTTTTTTTTGAAAGAGGGGTTGAAATTGCAAAGCGATATATTTGCTTTGGCCGACAATATATTTGTAATCGTAATCACGTAATCAGTTATGTGAGTCGAAAACAAAGTCAACGGAAACATCGTGTTCATGAGTAGGAATAAAATCAACAACTTGTTCTTCAAACGCAAGGCCGATTGTTACCAAAGACCGCAGTTTGCTCGTCTTGCACTTTTCTAAATACGTGTCATAATATCCTTTACCACGTCCAAGGCGATGACCTTTTTGTGTAAATGCTAAACCAGGCACCAGCATCAAATCCAGTCCACCTATTAATATTCATCATCACAGCGCAAAAGAACAAATGAATGACAACGGTATACTACAGCACTCCGAATTATAATATGAATGCAGTGCATTTATCAGATGGTAGCAGCAAATAGGTGAAGGTAACTTATAGAATGCTTACTTAATCCCAAGCCAATCCAGCAGTATGAAAGTTAAAGTGGTTTTGAAGCAACTGAAGGATTTTTGCATCCATTAAAGCCCAATTTCAATGTGTGGTACATGAAATTTTCTAACCTGAGGCTAAGGCTTCTTCACGACCTTCAGATGTTTCCGGTTGTTTAATATTCCATTTGGTTTTTGGCAAGCTGTCATAATCTTCGAGTGACTTTATTCGGAGCATTTCCATCCTGGCTGAAGTATACCTTCAATAAAAATGTGTAGAGATGTGATGTGAATTATGCATGAAAAAAGTAAATGTCATAGTCATGCACACTTCCTAGACGTTAAATTCACCTTGATAACAAAAGTTGGGCTAAATTTAACAGGATGAAATTCCAAAAAAAATATAATGAACAAAATGTACAATTTTGTACAAATGCATGCACATAATATTATATATAACAAAACATTCACATTCTACAATGAAGTGATCTCAATGCACATGCTCATATCTATGATATGCACGTTGCATAAAAACAAGGCAAAAATACTTTGCTCACCTTGGTATGAAGCATTGTTTACCGGAGGAGAACACATCAAGCAGGATGTCATGCGTTGATACTTCTTCATCCATGCTAAGATACAAGCAAACTCGTTGAGATTGCTGATAAACACTACTTGCTAAAACCTGGACAAGAATCAAAACACATAATATGTGCTACAGCGGATGAGAAGAATTTACAAATTAAAAAAACAATTTGACGGAACTTGAAGCACAATGTCGATAAAATAACAATTTTCCATTTGAATTGAAGTAGTAGTATCGTTGCATTTTATTTTCACAAAAGCTGCTAACATTACATTACATGAGAATTTGGCACGTTTGTGTGTATCAAATTTAAAAATACTTGTAAGCATGTTTAAAACATTTACAAATTTGGCTGCACACGTCAATTGCGGCGAAAAACAAAGTTGGTTAACTTACTTTCTTTGTTATGATTGATGACTGACGGCGTCTCTCTTCTGAACTCATGTTGGCCAGCTTTTGCTTTATTTGTTGTCGGAGTGCAGATTTTGTTATGATTCCAGCCATGATTGAATTCGAAAGTTTATGAAAGAACTGAATTAAGTAGAAAAGGAATGGGCAGCAAAAACAAGTGTAAATAAATGCAGACTGATATTCATGATTTCATTATCATTCCTAAAAACACATGACTTGTAGCTTCTAGTTCATAAGCTTATCTTGCATCTGGATGGAAAAGTTGTCAATGAAGAAGGTATCATGCTTCTAATATAAGCGAGTACAATTCTGGTCTTGGCCGAAATTCTTCCATGTGCGAAGCAGTTGTGAATGCTTTGTGTCATCATGATTCCAGATGAAATATAAAGCAACTACTTGCAGATACAATTTACATATTAAGCATTACCCAAACCAAATCGATACATGTCAAATCAAAGCTTCTCTTCTCTATTTGTTTAACTAAAAAGCTGTTGCTAGAAATGTATAATGAGACGTGGAGATGCAGATAGGTTTATGCAAAAGCCATTCTTTCCCTGCTTTGGTAATGTTGGAACTGACTGAATAAAAAACCTGTTCTAAGTGAGACGGTAGCATCAAAACCGATATTTTAATCCAAACACCGCGAATCAGCATAACACTCTAGTCCAATTTTTAGTATGTCCTGTTACATTTTTCTTTTTATTTGGTTATCCAACTTGAAATAACTGCAAAGTCTCTTATAATCAATGATTATGTTACCGGATTTCAAAACTTTCTTTTCACATAGGGACTCTCTACTGATTGCTGTGTGCAGAAATGTGAATAATCAATCTTATTTGCCAAACATTTGTCAAAACTTCAAAACCAAGTCAAAACCAGGATAGTTGGAAAAAATGACAGATCCTACCATGTCAGGTCCTAGTAGATCTATTGACAGGGGTGAAACGACCTCTGAAAGTAACTTTACCCTCTGCCCCAGTAAAAGTACAGTTTATCTCGGCAATATACCCTATTCCTTGACAAACAGTGACCTTTTCAAGTTACTGGAACCCTGTGGTAAAGTGGTCTGGTAAGTTGGTTGTGCTATGTAAACTAAACTATTGTTACGTGTAAGCAAACTAGAGTATAATGAATTGAATTAAAGTTTCCATGTTCCAATTAGTGTAAAGGTTGCCAAGGACCCTGTGACAAGGAAAAGCAAAGGCTTTGCATTCATTCAATTTTTGGAGGAGGATGCGGCAACGAAATGTGTTCAGGAATACAACGGAACAGAGGTATGGTGAATTAAAAAAGTTTCATTATGAACAGAACTCATTAGCAGATGTTATGTAAATTGCTTTGAAATAAAACTGATGCTTCATTTACATCTTCCATATTATTTGGGATTTTCAAAGATGTTTGGTCGAAAGTGGTCCTGCAGTATCGCAAGGGACAATGGGAGGACTACCGAATTCTTAAGGAAGCGAAAATACCCTGACAAAACCAGATGCTATGAATGTGGAGAATTTGGCCATTTGAGTTACAGGTGTCCAAAGAATGCATTAGGGACAAGGGAACCACCACCTAAGAAGCATAAAAAGCGATCATCCACATCATCATCAATGAGTTCTAAGAAAAGCCGTCCCAGGGAACCGACTGATCAATCCAAAGAAGATAACGCTTCTTCAAATGAATCTTCCTCAGATGAAGAACCTCCGGATTTAGAATCTTTGAGCGGTGCAATAAATCATGAGGTAAAGGCATTAAATTATCTTGCTCCCCTTCATCTATACCCGTAAATGGATTTATTAAATGATTCATCTAAATTTTACTTGTCAATATTTCAGAGGGCAATGAAAGAGCAGCAAGATTACAGGGAAAGTGTGGCTAGTGGAAACTATTTGCCATGCGATGCTTCTGCGGATATACTCAAAAAGCGAAAATTTGTCAAAGATGGCTATTTCAGTGACGAAGAAGTACTAACGGATGATTGAATTCGAGTAGAATAATAATTTTGTTTTATATTCAATAAAAAAAATTTGAATCTCATTTATATTTCAAAGATACTAAAAATACGGTTGTGTTACGCCTCTGCTCTAAAACATAAACCTTCCTTTGCATATTCTCATCATCTTCATTAACATCAAATCAGCATGTCATGACGAAGTCAGTGATTTATTGTGAATCTTCATACGGTTGTTTAATTTTTACAAGTAGTTCACATGAAACTAACAGAACGTTTAATGCAAAATCATTTACCGACTACCACTTTTTTATATTTATTTGAATCCTTAGAGCTCTCACTGTTTTATGGTATCATTGTTATATTGACATGCATCGCTGATCTAGCACATGAACGCAAACCCAACCAACCTTAAGAGAATATGAAACGTCGCTGTAAAAACTTTTTGCATGAGTAGCACATGATGCTGTTGTATGCTCAAGAAGATTGGGAGCCGGAATGGTTATACTCACAGAAATTGATTAGGTCATGAAAATTTTACCCTTCGAAACTCATGTCCTTTTCTGCCACACTGCAGTTTGACTGTGTGACCATAAAATGAAGCTAAACCTTATTAGTGGTTCAAACTTTTGAAAGTAGAAAAGGAGAAACGCATACCGCATCATTGAGAGCTGATGCTATTTTATTCTTAATTTTAAAGCCCATTTAATATATGACACGGGCATTTGCTTGAAAGCTTTGAACATAACATTAGTTGGGGGTACAGATGTGAATTTTTTAGTGAGAATCCGATTATGCCTCATCTAGTCAAGTTTAGTTTAATTTTAAACACCATCCCTAAATAATATCACGCCTCGTACCTCATGCGGGTTGGAGACATCAATGAAATCCCTTTCACAACCACTTGTGATGACGTTAAAGTTATAACGGGTTCCAGTTTTATGGGATGTTATACCGATACCGATTCTGAGTCAATTGACAAAATAGTATTGAAAATTCAATGATGAGCTATAAATTTTAATTATTTCGCCACATTTTTAGTGCGGGTTCATTAAACTGCCGTGTTTATCTGTTTGACCGAATACAATTTTTTGCTAAGGTGTACTCCTGTTAATATTTTTATTCATTTCTTAACGAGAACTTTACATTTGAATGTGCAACCTGCGAAAATCAACTGCAAAACACTGATTTACATATAAATGAGATTAACATTACAATTTGCAGTGTTAACGATTTATGACGCTCCAAACGATGACAAGTGGTAAATACCTCCCATTGAAATACGTACTTTGACAGCCTGTAATGTAATGTATTTTTAATTAAAATCTGAACAAAATGGTTTGACATGGTTCACCGTAAAGATAATTGGGTCTTGCTTCATTGCACTTGTAACTTGTAATTATAATGCTTTGCTAATTATTGCAATGCCATAAAGATAAATCGCTTGCAAAAATCCGTGCACTATGGACGCCTACCCATTTTGCTCACGAAGTATGCATATTGATCCACAAAGTAAGTCACGTTGATATACCTACGGTTCTTGCTATTACAAAGAAAAATGTGCGCTTCTGTGACATGCTCACTTCTTTTTATGTGCATCAAATATAATTTGAATCATACTGAGTTTATAAAAGGTTATTAGGTGTTTACACCAATAAAAGTAGGTATCAGTATGGATTATTTATTTCAATTAGATGTTCCTTAGCATGTTCATATGATGTAACACGTTATAATTCATCGTATTTAAACAGAAAGACTACCATGAGCTGCAACTTGCTGATAGATTCTAAAAACCTTCTTTTATCGATGATGACACCTTGATGTTTTAATACATTTTCTCTTCCTTTCAAGTAGCACGCATATCCCAACCTAACCCATCAAGTTTTGACAGTCTCAAAGTTTTTATTTTATTAGTTTTTCGATGACGGAGCCAATTCTGATGGGTCGGTGTAGAAGGGCATTGCGTTATTGCTCTGCAGTCTAATGTTCTCATCATGGGTACGTGTACGTTAATAGATATTATGTTAGTCTGAAGCTAACTACTGTATAAAACCACATGATAGCAATTACTTCCACATTCACGATGATTCCTACTACATTATCTTCAGTTGAGGAGTATGAATATCAATTTGAAAATCGAAGGACTTTCTAGCAGATTAGTTAACTATATTATATGAGTTTTTGTACGTTCTTTTACTGCTCAAGGCCCTCACTTAAACTGATCTGTGTTTTTCTCGCCTCCTTGTGATTTGACATGCATGAGCATTATAGAACTTCACGTGTCTCTGATGCCTTTTCTTAATATTTTTGATTTTTGGATGGATGGAAAGATGATGGGTAGAGTTGACGGCTTTATATTTTTGACGATTTATGTTTGCAAGCTAATCATACTTTGAGATCAATGAGATAGAGAGGCCTTCTTAGGCCATAAAAATCCCATTATTCATGATGATGTGAAAAGATAATTTGATTGTGTCGATAAAATAAAGAGGAGTTGTTGCAAGAAGTAAATATCGTGTTTTACTCAATATTTCACGGTTTCAAAATAAAGTGAGCGAGTAGTAGGTGTCAAGTTTCATCTAATCATTTTTCAATGCTGTGTAACTATATCAGAAGAGTAGACGCATGCTTGTCATTTAAAGGGTTATTATTATGTATTCAGTTCATATGAATAAAATATAAGTTTTTTACTTCCTATATGGCGTAAAGAATGAATGCGAATTGATCAATCATGATTGGTGATATGAGCCGTGCCATTTCGATGAAATTTTAGACTCCTAAGTTGGATTTAAAATTGAAACTAAACGAAGACTACCATATCGCCATGAAGTACCGTGTAATATTAAAGCTAATTGAAAAGGTGGCTACATCAAATTTTGCGAAATGATTGTTTAACTCTTCAAAAATGTAAATGCACAATTGCTTTGCTTTACTTTACATGCAACGTAAACACAAATGACAAGTTGGATTATTATTTAAGCTGGATTGGATTGTGGATTGATTTTTGGGGACGAAATCAAAATGATTTGTTTGACTGAATCCACTTTTATTCCCATTACAGTCCGGAAAACCATTGTTCCCAATAATACTCCTGTATTTACCATAATAATAGACTAAAATTTATGAAGATGGTAAGGATGAGCTGATATAAGGGACAACGACAACGCTGCTTATTTGTACAGCGAGTCAAACATGGCTTGATATGTTTACAAAACTCAAGTATTTGTTATTATGTTGGGATGACAAAACAACCGATTAATTGCAAACCAGATAGAAACAAAGCGAAGTAGTTTAAATTGAAACAAGATAAGAAAATCATTCAGCGAAACGAAGGAAGTGTCATCACGCCATTGTTGAAAATTGAGTTACAGCTTATTGGATATCATGGCATGCAAAACAAACTATGCAACGGACTTGCTACTCAACAAAGACGATTGTTTTTGCATGTTCGCCTTCATTGCAATTCAGTTCTTGTATGAGGTTTTATCAAAATACAAAGTTTTGATTGCCATTTTATCACGAAACCTTAATGCTTCTAGGTTCATCATACTTATGTCTCATAAAATTATCGTACAAATTGCTTATTTAGCCATGTGGATAACGAAAATCATAACAAGCCGACTTGTGGACAGTTTTCACACACTGCCGTCAAGAAATTGGCTAACACTGACTGATGTACTTAAACAGCTACCGATTGCATGGCAATGACATGGCATTCACAATAAAGTGAGGTAAGTAAACAACTCAACAACTTCCATGATCTTTATCGCAACTTATCTTCGATCTAAATAATATTTAATTGCGTTTGCTGCTTATCAAAAACATCGTTTCTGTGTTTGTATTAACTAATTATAAGTTGCGCTCGGTATTTCGAAAAACTTTAGATAAATCATATTTGCATCAATCAATCCAAGCAGTAATCACAACCACAAGGGTTCAATTACGTCCCTATAATTTACCGAAACTGGTGTTGCAATGTTTAATATGAATGACAATCTTGGGTATATAGTTTTATGTCATATTCAGTTGTTTTTCTACTGGTTCTTAAAATGGTTAGGGACGCATAAAATTACATATAGCTTAATTTTAATTCATAGATTGAAAATTTCAAGCTAAACATAATTATGCATAGCACTAAATTCAATTTGCATCATGAATCATAGATGTAAATAGTTTGGATGACTGAACACTGAATTATTCATTGAGTAAGGGATGATGATTCCATTGCATTTAAAAAGTTGCGAAAATTAATTAATTTTTAATATCCTGAACCATTGCCTTTGGCATTCCATTATTTCGTTGATGAAGCACGTGTTTCATCATCGGAAATGAAAAAAGCTAGCACTAAAAAGTACTTAAATATGTTTGAATAAATTTTTACTTGTTCGAAATCGCAGGGCAATTTGGAACAAATTCATCTTGTATCATGTTTTAAACGGCGAACTGAACAGATTATTAGCAACTACAATAAACCCAAGCTCCAAATGAGTTCATGCATTGTGCAGTATGAAAACAATTCAATTTTGTCATCTGTTGAAAATAATGGTTTGAGTAAACAACCAAGGAACATTTTCAATTT
>JAQGAP010000319.1:0-41475 GCA_034697805.1 Orchesella bifasciata | reverse complement strand
GAAGCGGAAGCTGAAATGGCAGAGTTTGATGAGAATGTGTCATTGGATGCTTTAGATGAACAAGGAAAGTCCGGTCCGAACAAGTTTGAAATTGAATTTCAGCAAGTTTTTGAACGAGTAAGTAGATTCTCAATTTACAAAGTGCTTCATTTATGCAAATGTGGGAATATGTTCTAAATAACGAAACAAAATTGTTAACTGTAGATGACTGACGTGGAGAGGTATGCAATGCGACTGATGGAATCAACAATAGACGACTGGTCAAAGGAAACGGTAGCTCAAGCGCAGAAGGATTTGGAGGAACAGAAGCTAGCCTGGGAGTTGCAACAGCAGAGGAGTGTACAGGAGATCAAAATGGATATTGACGACGACTCATGCAATACTGAAGACTTGCTAACTTACTCCAGGGTTGAATCCACCAGCCAGGTGAAATATTGTGCTACGAAAACGAAGGGCGTTCTAAACGGTGGCTACTGTTCCATAGCAACCAAATCTTAGCTATAAATAACATACAACCTAGTTTTACAACTTTTTACTCTCCTTTTTTGTCACTTCTTCTAATTTTCTTGTTTGAGACAACCAAACAAACTAAGAGTATGACAAAACAGACACAAACACGTATATATATATATATAAATATTATATGGAGATGCGACTAGACGACAGAAATTTTTCTGAAAAGATGAATTTATAATGAATGAAAAGATTGAACTGTTTCCTCATGGGAAGCAGCACCATTTTACAAATGACAAGAAAAATCGTTGATCTGATGATTTGCAGCAAACAAAGTGCTCAGTAATTACTTAATTTCATGGCAGTCTAATAATGAATAATAAGATCTCTCTCATCATACTATAAAAAGTTGGTAGGGATGCTCATGAAATATTTTTTGGTATTATTGGAGTCATTCCGTTTATTTCACTTTTACATCAAAATGATTAATCTGCAAAAATCGAAATGGTAGGATGATTTTTATTATTTGTTCCGGAAAAAAAGTAGCAAATGTGCCTTTTCATTTGTTTTGAAAAAAGTGAAACCAATTTCAGCCCAGTTTAGTATCAAAGTAGTGGAAAGACTCCACAGTATTTGCCTTTTGCAAGCATTATGAAGCATTGTACTCAAGAGTGCTTCATAATACTTGAAAAAAGGCAGTGTTTTTTTTGCATAAATTCCAATATTCTCTCTCACCCCTCTCTCTTTTTCTGGGCACATTTGTTTTGCTGTCGAAATCAGTAGAGTTTAGAAGAAAACGAAAGAAACTAGTTTCGTTTTTAGCTAACAAAATTGTATATTTCGATTTTTGCAGGTATGGGTCGCGCAATTTGGCAGTTGTGAGCAAGATATGTCTTTCATGGTAAGATGTGCATTTTATGTTTGATCTCACTCATCAACTTACTTACTATCTCCATACAAAATGGCAAAAATTATGCATTCACTAACTTATCATCCCGTCATATTGTGTTGGTTCATTCCACCCAAAAGATTTATGAGCCTCCTACTCCTCCCCAAGATGAGATGGATGTGTACTTTGACACAACTCACGGTTATCTCTACGACTATGCCATCATGAATGAGTCTCAACTTCCCCCAGTTTACGTTTCCAAGCATCCTAAGAAGGCACCTACCCCAGTTTCTCCAGTTTCCAAACCTGGTGTGGCTGCTGGGGTCGTGGGACCTGCGGTTGTTGAGAAAACGCCTGAGCCTCCAAAGGAGCCTGTTCCGGAAGCTATGGACGTTGATAATGACGCGTCTCCTAGTAAAAAGTCACCCAAGGTGGCTAGACGAGAGGATCCTATTTTCGCACCAAAGTCCCTCTTTGATAGACCCACCCCCGCGATGGCTAAACTGAGAAGGGATCTGAGACTACAGAGATACAGCTGTCGACCACCGTCTGCCTCCCCAAAGGCTACGCTTGGGCCTGGCTCAATTACATTTCCGATTGTGACCCCAGGCACACCCAAAACTCCACCTCCTCCGACGCCATCAGACAGTATGGACTGGTTGATTGCTGAGGATTTCAGTCTGTTGCAGGTACAAACACCTTCATTGCCACCAGTATACAACTTCACGCGTACAATTATCATATCATGTTCGAAACAGTCTTCCTTGGCTCATTGTAAATATCATCATGGACAGCTTATACTTGTGTTTTCTATTTACATACTAACATTTTGTGTTTGCATCAAGCTCTCAATTCGCCGAAATTATTCAAATTATAGCCAAAAACTTTGCCGTGGAGCAGTAGTGGCAATGTCCAATCAAGCAAGTTAGGCACGTACTTTAATAATTTAAAGAAAATTTATAGTTTACTGGTAAATTAGATTTTTTACGAAACTACTAAAAAAATTACTACCAATAATGGTGATGTTTCTTTTTGTACGACGGGCATAAGTCATTTACAGCTACGTCGTTACGATAGTGGAGTGATATGAGAGCCTGAAAGCTTAATTTCTTTTATGAGTGTGCTCAGACATTGTGTTTAATTGTGCTTTATATGTTGTTTGATATTGCAGTATTGACATAATATGTAATTAGTAATCACATTGTATGCAACGAAATTAGTTTAGACACACCCACGAAATGCCACAAAGCCGATACAAGATCGGATTAGCAATGTTAGCAAATCTTAAAAAGTTTGTAGCAAAGCTGTCAACACAAGTTTAGCATTAATATCCATTATGTTTAGTAGAATGAGTCAGAGTGCGTCACAAAAAACAGACAAAGTACAGGTGGTATGAATCATTCGCTTAAGAGTAGCAGGAGAGTTTGTAAGCAGAGTAGCTTTTGACGGGAAAAAATGTTGCGTTGTGTCAAGCAAAAATATTTTTATGGAAAGGCATATTGTGCTTGATTTAATTGTTAGACCGTACGAA
The DNA here is from genome assembly GCA_034697805.1 of Orchesella bifasciata. NCBI lineage: Eukaryota > Metazoa > Arthropoda > Collembola > Entomobryomorpha > Orchesellidae > Orchesella > Orchesella bifasciata. The sequence continues at coordinate 38,602 of JAQGAP010000319.1, read as the reverse complement.
ACGTCTTGGAACTCCCCCCTAATTTGTTGGTAGTCAACCTGGCTCAAACGCCAAATTGGGATTTTGGAGCTGAAGCAGTGAACATGGTGGGCTTTTCACAGAGAACGCAAAAGCAGTGCAAGTGGAGGTGGGTACAAAATATATTTTTTCTAAACCTCACATTGGGGTGAATTGAGAAAGTTAAAATTATGACAAAAATTATGTTTGCACATGCGTAGGTATGAGAATGTAGTGGCTCCGCGTGAAGAAGGTAAGCTCCTGTTTGATCCACCGTCCTCTTCAACCGACCCAACGTCACCTTCATCGGGAAAGAAGAAAAAGACTAAGACGTTCATAAAAATCGCACCTCCCTCCCCTTCCAAGGCAGCACGAAATGTAAAGGTTTCCCAGCTGTTGGCACAAGACAATAATGCTCAGTACAGAAATATTTTTTGTTCAAAATTCGACACAATCAAATCCATCGCCAACAAACGTGCCCCCACAACCAAGCCGATCACTGTGAACCCTCAAATGAAGAGTAATAAGCATGCTCAAGTCTTTGCGGAACATGGAATTAACTACGATAATCCACTCCCAGCTACAGTAATAGCTCAAGCGAGATACGACAGGATTCAAATGGAGAGGAAGAAGCTGGAAATGCAGAGACAGCAGCAGGCAATCGCTGCTGCGGCTGCTTCATCTGGAACAGTTACGCCTAATCTGGCCGGTGTTCCTGCCACGATAATTAGTAGTACACCTGTAGTACAAGCGGCAGCAATGGCTGCAGCAACAGCGAATGTTCCTACAGCTCCAAAACCACGTGGTCAGTTTACTTCCATCACGATTCCAGGTACTATGCCTCCCATTGTTCTCCAAGGCACTCCAAATGCCAACGAAGCGCTCATTACTAGGGACGCCCACGTGTCCATCTCCAACATGTTGGCACAACAAAGACGACAAGACCTAACTGCTCAACAGCAGCAGCAACTGCTCCAACTCCAGCAGAAACAGATTGCGCAAGTACAGACGTTAAGTCAGCAACAAACGGTACAACAACAACAGCAGCAGCAAACAGGTTCACCGTCGCCCACTCCAAATGTGACCATTTTGAATGCCGGCCCTATTGGAACAACACAATCTCCTCAGATTGTTCGCCAAGCGACTCCAGTACAAGTCCACCCATCCTCCCAACAACAAACCCAGACTGTTGTGCTAGCCACTGGATTGGCACAGGCGTTGGCTGCCTCGGTTGGTCAACCCATCAGCGTGAGTAGCTCACCTATTTCAACAACCACTACACAACTCACGTCCGCAGTTAATACGACAGCCTCTCTTTCCACCGGAATTCGTCACCTACAACCTACCATTTCCACGCAGCCGCAACTTCAACGAGTCCCCACATTAACAATGCAGGTAAGCCTGGGCGTTTAACGTTATCACTTGTTTTAGTAAGCCAAGTTACTTGATGGTATTGATTGATTGATTTATTATTACATATTTTAATTCACAACAGGACATTGTCTCGTCAGCCAACACGCAGAGAATTCAGGCTGGAATCATTACCACCTCCGCTTCACAAATGCAGGTAGGCGGTCAACCTCAACCGACTCAACCAACTCTCGTCTCCCTGACCCCAATGCTTGGTCCAAATAATCCACAGTTGGCCACAAAGATCATCCAGAACCCTCAAGGTCTAGCAACGCTGGTTCAGTCTTCCCCACGCGCTGGCGCACCCCAAATTACACAGCAAGCTAGCAAGCAGTTGACGCCACTCCAGCTGCAGTACCTCAGACAGAGTGGGTTGATTCGGCAGGCGGGTCCGATGAGTGGCTCACCAGTTAGCCAACAGCAGCAAGTTCAAGCCATTAAAGACCAACTTGTGGGGGCTCCACAGCAGATTAAGCGCATTCAAGTTGTTGCGGCCACCGCACCACCTACTATTGTCAGTTCGTCTAGCGTAACTTCTCACCAACAAGCTACGGTTTCTTTGCCATCCATTTCCACTATCCAATCTGGGAGCACTTACACTGCGGTGCCTGTTATCCCCTCCACTAGTAGCCCTGTTGTTACGTTAAGCACGGCTGGTACTATATCCAAGGTTAGCAGGCTATGTCATTTCCTCCTTTTATATACACAAGATAAGTATTGCTTAGCAAACCCACGTAATATTATGCTTAACTACTTACATCTAACTTAACTCGTAGCTTGCTAGCACTGTGAAACATGACTATATGCTCTACCATGCTATTGCTTTGTTATTATTGGTGGTGTAGTATTGGTCTGAAGATTATTTGTAGTGGTGGTAGACAGGATTTAACTTTTTAATTATAAGGATTCATTAACGTCACTTTTGTTTCCAACGCTGATCAAGCACAACTCCTTTTTATATACTTACGGGCTAGAGTTTTTGTATACTAACTTGTGGTGTTGTTTCTTTTCAGGCTACCTTGGGACAACCAACTGTATCAATGGCTATTAGCTCGCCTAATGTTTCTGCAGTTACAGCATCCGGACTTTTAAATCAACCATCGCAACAGCGTCAAGTTCAGGCAGGTTTTCTTTTGACACTCGGTTCGCTTTCGGGGAAAACTCTCACTTAAAACTTAATAATACACCAATGCTTTAAATGACCCATTGCCATAGTATGAGAAATGCCTGCATCGCCATTCCGAAATCACTTGCACTTCAAGAAATGTCGTCACTCTTTCCTTTGGTTTGCTCTTGGTGCACCTTTGTTCTAGTTTTATGGTCCCTTGAAGAAGTAGAAATCTTATTGTGTTTGTCTTGCAAAAAGATATTATTACCCTCTTCTATTCTGTTAACCTTGCTTATTTTAAACCTGGGTTTAGACTGTAGTTGAGCAAAAAACTTATTATATTTAATGCTTGCCCGGTTAATTTAATGGTGGTTATTTTAGTTAGTGGTAGTTTGCATGCATAAAAATAGCACCGTTTACAGTATATTCCATTCTTAGCATTCTTGCAACAATTCTCACTGTCTTCATCACTGTCAAAGTCGTAGTTTGTAAGTGTAGTCGTATTATAAATATGAAAATTGGTTTCTGAATTCTCTTTCATTTCTCGAATTCCATCTCGTAATTATATTCGTACGGAATGCGTAGGCATGTTAAACTTATGATTTTTCTCAAAATTATTGTGTATGAACTAAATTGTTAATAATTTTTGTTGCAATGAAAAATTTATTTCGTAGAAAGGGTACCCAATATATATTTCTCCATTTGTAGTGTAGTATATACTTGTGTGTCTATTTAGACTATTTATTTAAAACGTAAAACATTTTTTGGTGATGGTGGTCAAACAAAATAGTAGTACTAGTATAGTCATGCTATGTAATCTTTGGCTTTGTTCTTGTTCCCGTTAAATATTCTCGTTTTTCTTCTTTTCAATGTAAAATACAATGCAATTTTGATATTACTTGCAACCCAAAAAATGGATGTTAAATACTCATTATATTTTTCTAACAAAAAATGTGACAAACAGTTGGTTAAACAACATACGGTAGGAGGAAAGACCGTCACTCGACCAGTTACGGATGCGGAAGTGGCTGCGTTTCTCAAGCACCACGGGATTCCAGCCATTACAAGTGCCCAAGGACCTCTGGGGGGATCTAAGAATCCGGTGGCCACTGCAACGTTTCCTTCCGTGCAGGGTCAACCAACGCTGCTCACTGTTGGGCTTCAGGTTTGTGCCTCTCAGTCACCGCGTTTTGGATCTATGTGCATAACAAATGGCTACTTATAGCTCAATTCTTTTCAAGTATTTTTGCGCAGAATTTTAGTGCATTTACCTATACTACAAGTAACAACAAAGTAGACTGTTAGCGTAGACTTCACTATTCCGTGTCCAGTCTTCCCTTATCTCATAAAATGATAGATCAACCTTAACCTACTCATGATGGCTGTTGAGTCTACAAGCTCAACCTAGTAGCCAAATTCTTTTGTTTTGAATAGACACGACTGCCTGAAATGTTGCTACGGTTGTATAATAACACTGGCTTTTTGTGGGCTTTTCGGGATGGGTGGTTTTCAGTTATTGTGCTAGTTAGTTTACCGGTATTTAATGACTTGAATTAGATAACATACAATTTTAGTCATCGCTGGTAAAATTCGCAATCAATTGGATGTCAACACGTTAAGCACAAACATTATTGCCTGGAACTGCAGTGGGGCTACGTGATACAATTGCTTACCTAAATATTTTTTGGTTTGGATTTATACTAAACTACATCTGTAAAGATTTTGACTGCTTGTGAGCAAGAGGTTTTGTAGGTAGCACATATATGATATTGCTACCCAAAAACTAGGTACATCTACCTACACCTCCTTCACCCCTTTATTGTTTTGTGTGAAAGTGCACTATGCGAAATGAATTGTTAAATTGGGAACAAACAGTTTAAACCTGCCTACACTTTATCGGTTTTGCCTTCTTTTCCTTAAATGCTGTTGTTGTTATAGCACCTAAGTATATGCTATATAAGCCTTTGGAACTTTTCATTCCATATTATTGGTGGTGGGAGTGTGAAATGATGCTAAATAAATGATAACCTTTTGTTAACGTTGTGTATACAGAATATTATGAAGGTGCAGTCTACAGCTTCGGGGCAATTAGCAACCTTAGTCAAGTCTTCAGGTGGGCAACCAGTACAACAAACTGCTAGTGGCCAACTTGCTTTTCCAGTTCATGTCTCCAAAATTAATGCAAAGGGAGGCTCACCTGGTGGTCCAGGTCCCAAGCAACAACCCGTCCAAACACTTGGAGTTCAACAGGTAATGATACAAAGACGCCAGCAGCAGGACCCTGGACCACCTCAAACTGTTCAACAGCAGCAGCAACAGCAAGCGGCACAACAAGCATTGGTTGCAGCCTCTCAGGCTTCCGCAGCACAAGGAAAGATAACTCATATAACCACACAGGTTAGTTGTATAATAATACTTTAAAATAACAGTTTATGCACATAAAACAATATCAAATGAGTAATTTTCAACTTATTTTGAAATTAAAGGTAACCCCTCAAGGAAATATTCCTACTCATGTGGTAGTTCAAACCACCCAGAAGCAGCTTCCTAACACACTAGCTGTGCAGCAGCTTCAGCAAGTTTTTAAGCAGGTATGAAAGATAACGCAATACCTTGAAACCGTTACGTGTACAACATGAGGCCTTTTTCCTAACATATGTTATTTTTCTATGCAATTGGTTCAGGTTGGGGCCACGGGTCAAGTAATCGGGCAACAAGGACAGGTTTTGCAAGCGCAAATGTTAGCAAAGTCAATGGGAGTGAGTGGAAACCCGAACACCATCACAGTGACGACGAGTGGTGGTACGAGTTCGCAGTTGCAACTACCTCCCTCATCTACCAGCTCTGCTGCATCTCTCGTTCACATTCCCAACATTGTACAAGGGGCTGGATCATCCCCCATACATGCTCGCATTGTTCCTGTTAGCGTGAACGTGACTCAGCAGCCAGGTGGAATGAAACAAACGATTCAGGTAACAAGATATCTTGTGAAGAAACGATAATATGTGAAGTTTTACAAGGTAAAGGCAAGTCATTAAATTGGGGCAAAATGAACTGAACTATCAGGTTGTCTCGGGTCACCCCCCTCCCAACGCAACCATTATTGGCACTGGCCAAATGGCAGTGAGACCTCCCGTTGTGAGCACTTCCACGGTTCAACAAGTTGTAAACAATTTCCCACTCAAGCTTCCCCCCACATCCACTTCCGGCTCTGGTAGCAACCCCAATGAAGATAACTAGCTAAGGTCTGAGATTCGTATTGATAACTGTACTACTACATAATTTGTACTGTCTCTCGTATAAGCTAGGATAGCAACATGGTATTAAACAAGTTCATACTACACTTTGTTATGTTAATTTTAAAAGGGGCAAAACAAACACGATATTTTTGTTACTGGTATGTGCAATAAACAGTGTACCATATGCAAACAACGAAGATTCATGATATGCATTACGTTTTTATGTAGATCGTAAGTTAGCAAGTATGTATAATATGTATGTCTACAGGTGTAGACAAGTGTAAATAATTATTAAGTGTACCAATCACGCGTATTGAAGGGATTGAGTACTGTACTACATATTCAACAACATTATCTTTCATTTTTTCTACCAACAACCAAGCCAAGAAAAAATATTTATTATAAAAAATAATGAAATACATACCTTTATATTGATACATAATGCTAATGATTAGAATGTAGTAAATCTAGTCTGTTTTTTTATAAATAATCGCATCTTAGGTTGATCACAGTCGTTATTAATCACTATTTGTATTTTTAGCATTGTTGTTAGCAGTTTTAGCATTGTCTTGATGAAAGAATATTCTGGCTGAGCTGAGATTGTAGCGAACGAGTTGGAACTCGTGTAGCACATCCAGAAGGCGCCTTGCCGTTAGTGTATTAGCTTGTTGTAGTTTCTCATCCTTCTTCGAATCCTGTATAGCTTGTAGCGCCGTGTTTCTCTCTCGAATTAGGTACAACTCCACGTTGGAGAACCAGGAGAGGGAGTCAAAATCCGCACCTTGGTTTAGAACTTTCAGTAAATACGCAACGCCTAAAAAGAGACATCATGTACAAACTTTAAATGTAATTAATCTTAACAGCAACTGAATAAAGGATGAATTTTACAAAAGTAACATCTACATGTTCACCAGCATAGTTAGTCGGAGAAAGTTATTTAAAAAATGTTTTTTATTTACCCATCGGAAAACCGTCGTCGGTAAAGATGGTTGATGATTTTGAGCGCTTGGCCAACTTCTCTTTGCTCAAACGCATGTGATCCACGTATGAAAGCGTGAGTGCGGGGATGATCCCATAAAAGTTTTTCAAATGTGAATTTCTAACAAAAATAAATCATTTCATTACCAAATCGTTACCAGTTTGAAATACCCAAGTAAGGGTTTCTGCTTGGCTTATATTATGTTAAGTAAATACCTTGCATCAAGAAGAGCAGGCTGAAAGGCGTTCACCAACAGTTTAAAATAATCAATCCCATCGGAAAAGGAGTTTGATAGCGTTTTAATAGCGGAGTCGATCCCGACTGCAGCACTTTTGATGTCGTTTGTCCAAGATGAAGGCTCCAGCTCCGTGGCAGACTCAACTAGTTCGGAAAATTGGGTAATGTCCTGCAAATCCGGGACGAATTGGTAGCCTCCTGCTAGGAAATGGGAGCCACCTGATCGAACCAGGCGCACAAAACTACGACGAAATAGATAAGAACTTTTAATAAAAAGAAATGATTTTGTACGAAAACAAAAATATTACTTTTATTATAATATTTTTTACCCTAAAGCGTTTCCTATGTGGGAAATGAGAATTCTAAACTGGTCAAGAGGGGACAGTCCATCTTGTGTGAGACCCAGTTTCCTTATCCCCTTCTTGAACTTCATTGCACGGTCAAAAATGAGGCTTGCATAATTATAGTTTTGAGCAGCATCAGTTGGCTCTTGGTAAGACTGTTTGAAGAGGCGAATGTCTTTGGATAAGCGTGATTTTATTTGTTCATCATAAAGAAATTGAGACAAGGAGTGGATTTTTGAGCGAAGAAATCTGTAAGTAAAGTTAATGGTTGTGTTTGCCATTCCAGGCCCGTGAGTTCTCAAAGAGTTGGCCAAATGGCGAATGTTGACGGTGTCCAGGTGTTTGTTGGGAGAGTTGACTTGGACAAACACTTGGTTGTTCAGGTTGTAAGTGAACTCGGTAACGAATTGTGGAAGGTTGCGAACAATTTCCAGAATATCACGACCCTAAACATATGTGGAAACAAACATGGTTCTTTTATAGCTTAGCTTAAGTTAAGCATGCTTATTTTTAAATGGATGGCAGAACTAACCTGTTCTAATGAGTGACCAGGTAGATGATCATCCAAAATATGAAGTTTGTACTTATCCCAAGCTAGAACTCGCATTGTGGCATAAGACTGCCAGTCATGTAAGGCAACTGAGGCAAGGTTGTAGAAAGTTTTGCTCATGTAGTGCTCCACCTTAAGAGTAAAAGCAAAAAAAATGCTCTTCATATAAAATACTGCTCAATAATGACTAATTGTTTTAAGTCAATTTTTTCAATTCTTACTATGCTTTTCATGCTGATGTTATTAACATTGTCAGAAGAAAAGTTTGGAGTTTCCATAATATTTTCGAGTTCTTTCACCCCCGCCCGGAATGGTGAGACGGGGTCCACTGTTTCCACTTGCAAATGGGTATGGCTAAGGATACGAAGGTCAGTCTCAACATCTTGACAAAGTCTCTCAATAAACTGAGTTTTAAGGTAACTTTCAATGTCCGCCATGAAAACGCGTTGCGCATGTTCCGAGTGAGGACTCCCTCTCAATAGCGCTAAGCAGTCTCGAATGATAAGGAATATCAAAGGCAGTTTTGAAGAGTCTTGCGGATTCATATAAAGAGAAGAAAAATAAGTAGATAAAATGACTCGATGAAAATAGACTAAGGAGCCGTTGCAATAGTGGTCTACACTCCGTTCCAAGTTGACCAGTTGGTCAATTCTGTCCATAGCTGCGGGTAGGATCATTGATGTTTCATCGTCTCTCCAAAGACGATTGGAAGATGACGCCCAATCCAACGCGATTTGGGCTACTAGGAGCCGTTTCCCTGAGATGGAGCCCCGTAAGCAATGCTCTAAAATCTTGAGGACTGACAAGGCATCCGCCCGTGTTTCATCCACTTTTCGATTGTCGCCCATATTAAGGATAGACTTTTGGGCGGCTCTAATATGCACCAATGCTGTGTGCATCACGTACTGAACAATATACATGGTGGAGCAACAGAGCCTGACGTTGAACTGGAAAAAGGTTCCCTGGATTGATTTGAGAAGCTCCAACATCTGGCAGAGTTGAACAACAACGTTTTTCCCTATTGGTTTTCCCATGCTTGCGTGTAGATTCAAAATAAGCCTAAAATTCTGACTAAGGTTCTGAGCAAGTTTGGTCCCTTCCACAATGAGGGTGCACTTTCTTGAGAGGTCTGCCATGTTGATTCCACTCAGTTCCTTCATAAATAGAACCTCTTGGAGTCGAAGCGCCCAAGAGCTGTACTGGAGGTTCCACTGAAGAATATCTTTGGCAAGACTGGACACCTTTTGTTGTAAAAAGCTTTGGCGACTTGATGAAATTGACTGTATGGCACGGCTATCAAACAGCTTGCTACCGTTACCCTGAACACAACTCGTGAAAAATACTTCGGGTAGCCAAATGTGGGAACCCGTGATTGCCACCGCTTGGATCCGTCTCAGATGTTCCAGCATCACTTTCTGGAACTGCTTCTTGGTATCAAAACAAGCAGGAAAGAGAAAAGCCGCAAAAATGTACGTAGCTGCAAGGGAAACGGGTCGAAATTCTTCGGTGTGGTTAACAAAGTCTTTGTCTAGATTGGAGGCGAGAGTAATGACAAATGACTGAAATTTTTCTGCTAGCACTAGGTTCCTTGAAAAGTAGCGGTGATTTTGCTGAAGCACACTGTCAACAAAGTTCTTAAATATGTTTGCAGACAGGATGTATTTATCAATTTGAATAAGGTCCCTATCCAACTGGACCAGGTTGCCTGCCTCCGTGTCAAAACTACGACTGTCTGCTCTCACAGACTTGATCATTTGCCTGTACTTGAGCCAGTGCTCTTGCAAAACTACTTGACTCCGAATGACTTCATCCAAAATCACAAGAAAACCTAGCAGGTCACTCATCTCTCTAAACACTGTGTATAACTGAAGATTGGATATGGCGACAACATGGGGCTTGCTCTCCTTAAACAACGCAGCTAGTTGGAGCATCCAATGACCCACGAATTCGGTGCACTCTTGAATAAACTCCAGAAGGTCGAGGAGGAGTGGGATTAATCTAGCGATTGAGACGTGACCCTCTCCCTCAGTTTCCGCAAGGGAGGGTGCTTCACTGCTCGAACCTGAGTCACTATCATAACCATCCCCATAGAGAAGTATGGCTTTAAGGAAAGTCCCGTGTCCCACATCCTTCAGAGATCGAGCTTGGTTTGTAATGGTGACTAGCACAAGCATAACCTTTTGAACATCAGGATTCCCATCCAATGGATGAGGGATGCATGTCAGCTCCTCAAAACTCGCTGACTCTGCTATAGGTGTCCACCTCAATTTTATCGGGTGGAGGAGATTATTCCAAATGTGATGACTGCTTGTATGTAACGTGACACTGTTTGTTGATTGCTCCCCCGCTGCTGTGGACACGTCTGAAGAGGAATAGTCGCCGGAGGATGAACTCAAGTTCCCATTCGTTCGGTTTCCACTACTCCCACGGCAAGCATCTTCGGACACGGTGCGAACCAAGGTGCAAAAATGATTTTCAATGAAGTTTCCAAACTTTTTGAGGTATTGGTCAGTCAAGGTGTTGTAAGCCACTACGTCCGCTTCGTCCATGGTAGTGGTGTGACTGGTGAGGCAAAGTGAAATAAAAACATATCATCAAACCAATGACTTCAAATTTGTGCGTTCACATCTGTCAAATGTGCGTTCCCTTCTATCCTCAAATATTACAAACTTACTCTTAATGCGATCCGACAAACCTTGACTTCAAAGGCGTTTAGAGGTAGCCACCCCACATCACAAGATATCGGTATTCACATAGAAGCGAAAAAATTGCAAAAACAAATGCAAAAAATTGCTTCTAATCAACACTCAACGGAAGGCAGCCACAGCCCAGCAAACTGATACAGTTTTTAGTGGAACAGGAACATCACCATCACCGTCATGTGAGCCATAAATAAGCCTCTCCCTCCTCTCTTCACTCTTAATCACATCATGATGATTCCTTGCTATGATGTACATATCACGTTACTTAACCAATTCTCCAGCAACAAATATATATCATTTCCTTCAATGCATTCACTTGACAATTCTACTTGAAACGTTTTGCAGCTTTCCGACCATCTGCATAATATGTAACATATCTTTCATCATCAGCTTGACTGATACATTCCATCCAATACAATGCAAATATCCACTACGCATAATAAGCCTGGATTGGATGTACACAGCAAAATATAAAAAGCCTGCAACCTTTTAATATATTATGGTACATCATTTACGACTTTCTTTTGATGACCTCATGACTCGTTGGTGAAAATAAATTTTCGAATAGCTTTTGTCTTCTATCTAACTCATTGATGTTTATACATATCTATTGTAAATTTTTATACTATATGCGATATGGCTTATATAGTATGGTCAATGGTGAGTACAGACAACCCAACAGCAAGAGACGAAACGTATTTCCAGTAACATTCTAGGTTACAAGTCAGGATTACGATTACACACAACACCATATCACAGTGAAACAGAGCAACTTCATCTCATCCTTCTCATCTTTTTTTTAGAAGGCTTCTCCTCCCGCCTGCAAGCATAGTCCTTTACTTGCTTCTGGTCTTTGTTGTACTCCTAAACTTTCATCAAAACTCACTAGCATCGTTCGCTCATATGCGCATTGTACTTGCCATGCAATGCACCCAAGTAAATCGTATGTAAATACATGAAAACTTCTCTAAAAGCGCTTGGAAATTGGCATCTACTTTGTGCACTAATTTGCATCATTTTTATTCTAGGAAAAGGTTTTAATTTAAATAGAGTAATACGCTTGTTAAGCAAATCACACTTGGACTACTCATACTCATATCAAAACGAGTTTTTATACATGAGGGTAAAAGAAGGATGAAAATGAAAATCGAGTGTGGGTCCTCACTTTGCATAATTAGTTTGAGGTAAATGACCGATTTTATTTCTCAGGGTACAGGTGAAAAGGAAGCTCACAACACGTTTAGTTGAGAGTAATTTATCAATTACGAATTTGCAATTTGAAATTGGGTTAGTGTTTTATTGATTTATAGTGCCTAAAAATTGTCTCAATTGTATGCAAAATGAGCAGAACCCGAGGAGTCCAGAATACCTTTGGTGAGGTGTAAGTAGCTCCTCATATTTAATATTTTTCAGGTTGTAGTTGTTGAAATATGAGAAAGTTGATTTTGAATGGACTTGGCATTTTAATTAGAATTACTCCTGTTTCTAGTCTGCTTCCCACGGTTGCTGCAATCAACCAGGAGTATGAGCGGCACATGGGACAATTTGCAAGCGTTAAAGATTATTTAAAGCGAGATGACATAAAATTCCAATCCGCGGACGGCACGAAGAAGAGGCTAATGTTTCTTACAATTACACCCTATTGTAAGCAATCGTGGAACGAATTGGTTCCTGCTGAATTTTCTGTCGTCGTTTTCTCAGTAGACCAGGGCATCATAAAAGGCTTAGTGGGATTTGTTGAACCGAGTGCGTATTCACTGTCACTCTTTCATTTTATACTGTTATAATATTTGATTGTTGTAATGACAACTTCGTGAAAGATACAACCATTCAATTTGTAAATTAATAGAGATTCCTTTCGGTGAGCGAGGCGAAGTCACATTAAACTGTGAGCGGAGTGCTCTTCCCTTTCCGGGGAAGTTTGAGGTTAATCATTCATTGGATTCTTTTTCCAAGATTGCAGCAGTCGTTAATGTTGTCTAGAATAAATCAAAAATATTGTTTACGCAGGAATTGGGCGTTAACTCCATTCCGGCGACTGAGGTTTTAAGTAAGCTTGAAGACGTCGCGGATCGTGTAAGTTGACTAGCAATAATAGAAACAACACTGACAGTCAACTTTGTTCGCATTTCTGGAATGTTTTTGAGCTAGTAAACGGTTCATTTTCATTGTAATTTTAAGTATGGGTGCCTCATGGATGAAGAAATTTTGATTTTTGTAATGAAAGCTGAGGTTGCAGTTATCACAAGTTGCATCCGTTGGTTAGAGAGACACTGCCCAACGGGTAAATGCAAAGTTGAAGCTTTTTTTGCACTTAATTTAATTTTTGGAGGTACTCACTATTTGAAGTATTTGAACAATTACTTTTCTTGGTAGGCAAATGGCGCGGGTATCGAATCATCTCCTTTGAAATGCTGTTGATGGCACTTTCCAAGCTGGTGGAGAATGCCAAAGATAATGTGGCCGTGGTCAGACATGAGGGAGGTGCCGGAAGGTTCTTATATCAGAATCGCTACGAGTATAACCCTTTGTTGGGATGTGCATGGCATCAGAGAGTAAGTGTCTCTGACCATAATAATGTATAATGTAATCAAGCATTCAATTTTTTATGCTGATTGTGACTTGCATTAGAATTGGCTACATTTATGTTTTACTTTCAGGAAGACAATGTCGGCAAAATACCCTCATGTGCCTTTAACATTGGTTTAAGGAGAGTCTACAACGCTCTGTTCTACCTCTGTCGTTTGTTTGGTACAGATTTGAAACCGAGCACGCATCGTCCGGCAACGGAAATGGAGGTTGTCAACCAACAACTGAAAAGAGTGGTGGTGACCGAGAAGCCTTATCCAAGTAAACGCCAGGAGAAGCTCATGGTTACAAAATATAGAGCAGCTGAAGCCGGTAGTCCTTCCGGCAAAAAGCGTTAAAATGATAAGGTTAGGCATAGTAGCTTCTGATCAATAGATAGGAAGTGATGTCGTATCTAATTGGTCTCAACAAGTTTTACCATTTAAATTATGTGTATGCTCTAGACTGCTATTATCTTATCTTCGCAGATTAATTATTGTAAACACTGTTTTGTTTTAATATGAATAAATCACATAGTGTTTATTTATCAGTTTATCAGTCACTTTTGAAACTTAAGTTCTAGGAGTTGTTATTGACTTATTCCTTTTCACGCCTTCATTCTCGTCAGTACTGAAAATAAAAATAAAATAACATGGAATGACAAATTTTCGGAAGCCATTGCCGCTTATCATCGACAACCTTTATATGAGAATACTTACCCGCTGAGACGGCGCTTCCGGGGGCCACTTGGATTTCCTTTTGTAACCCCGACTCCTTGGTTTTGGTTTAGTTCTCGTAAAGCTCCACCTCCAGGAGAATCCTGACCTCTGAAGAAACAAATAGAACTCGGCATTTTTATCATATTTTAGCAAACCGATATCTCATCATCTGATATTAAATCTTTGACTTACCCATAGTCATGTATATTAGCATCTCGAAACCATCGCTCTAGCTTGTCAATTGGATCTTCATCCGGAACATCTGACAAATCCACTTTCACTTTTCTCCCCGTATCCTGCGCAATAAATAAACAAAACAAAGAAGTCCGAAAGAATTAGCAATGCATTTAAAAATGTGAAGAACGGAGAAGTCCTTAGCATCCGGAGTGAATTAATCATGTTCGCATTTGAACCTACTTTCTTATCAGTCTGTCCTGACATTATTCCAGATTCTCCGTAAACGTATTATATTATTCTGAAAATTTTGGTTGATCAAACTGGCAGTGAGTTTAGAAAACTTAAAGAGTCAAAGAAATTTTTTCTCAGTTTATATTGTCTTTTGTTTGCAAAAAACAATGACAAACACACGTTGTGAGGTAGAATTAGGCCGCAAGCAAAGCAAAGTAAGAAAAAAGGCTTAGAGAGAGTTGTTTTTTTCATACTCAAGGTATATGGGGCAATGCGTGATCCTCAGATGACAATCACAATCAATCCTTCTGCCTTTGATTTGGTGATAGCCATCTCATAATAGTGTTTTACTGCATTGTGTTGTGTTTAGTTATGCCTGGTCAAGTTCGGATGCTGCTGAGCTATTATTCCTGATATCTGGCCATTATGTCTTTGTTTGTTTGTCTTTTCATTTGCATTTTATGCGTGCTTACATCTCATGCAAAAGCGAGCAAAGCTTTGTATAGAAACTTATGCAGATACTTGTGTACAAAATGTGTTTGGTCCATGAACTATTGAAATGCTCAATCCATTTATCCTTGATTGAGCACTAACATAAACACTTTTGTTTTACACAAGCTTACTTAACCGTTCTCGCAAACCGTCCAGAAAATGATGGATAAACCTTTTGAAGTGTGGTGAGCAGAAAGGAAAAGAATTCTAAAATGTGCCAGAGTATTTAAGTACTTTGATAATAAACGGTGCGATCAAAAGAATGTGAAGAATCTAAGGATTCCCGTGGCTTGTGTGAGGACAAGGGTTACTTAAGTAATGGGCATAGATAGACGATGTAGTTCAAAAGACAGTTTATATGATAAAATGCATTAGATTGTTCCAGTACTCATTTTGAGTAAGTAGTAGCACTAGGAGGAGTCACTAGTACACATCATAAAACTGATGTACTCTACTCTCAATTCCACTTCACTCCTTGGGCAGCAAGAGGAAGGCAGTGTTTTAAGCTCATTTGCTAACGAAAGAGGAGGATGACGATGAGAGGGTTGGTTGTAAGACACATTTTTCTGGCATAAAGTGGAGAACAAAGTAGAAAAGTGAAAAAATAGCTTTCCCTTCATCATCATCATCGCGATATATACACAATGACTCCACTTGTATTTACGCTCATAGAATGCTTTCTCTGAGAGAAGAGGAATCCCGGTGCTGCAAGTCGGTAGAAAAGCCATGCCACTCTTTCTTTCACTCTTAAACAGCCATTTATTCACTTTTCTCTTGTTCCGACAAGGAGAAAGGGAGAGCAAAAGGTAAAATGTGCAAGTGGCTGAAAAAGCCTCAATAAAGACTGAATCAAATCAAAGCAAAGTTGTGAGTTGAGCTAGAAAGGAAACGGGAGCAGGAGAAATAGAACTACAAGTAGCATTCATTTTATGTGTCCATCCACCATATCCACACACTCAGAGACCAGAGCAGAAGCCGAACATGTAGCATAATAGTGGTGAGTGAGGAGGTAGCATAGCGGAACAATTCACCATCCACATCCCCACTTCCAGCATCATACGCCAAGCCAAGACAACCCAATACTAGAAACATTTTGACTAGCCAGATGGAACAAATACAATATGCAGCCTGCCTGCCAGCTTCTTCTTCTGGTCTTCGCCAAGAACGGAGAAGCGAAGCCTCAATCAAGTGAAAAATGTGATTCGAGACTCCCAAGAAAAAGGCAAAGGGGGATACTCTTCTTGGGAGTAGCAACAGTGATCGTGTAGACATCAAAGGGAACAGATATGGTGGAAAAGATGCCTCCACCACCTCTTCTCCTCTCTTTTTACTAATACACAAACACTTTTTGTATGTAGAGTTTAAAAAAAAGTGAACAAAAGAAAAACATGTTGATCTTGATAAACGTCTCAATGGTCCGTGCGCTTGTTATAAATGTGTCAAATGGATACGATTCCCATCAAATCATTCAAGAAGAGAAGTAACAGGGCTGTAGAAAATGTGTACTTCTGAGCTAACTAACTAGTTGATTCATATTATACAGGGATCTGTGTTGTGGGTTTATGTGAGTGGGGTTTCTTTGGCAGAAAAAAATCCATTTCCTTCTTGTTTCCTTCCAGGCGAGAATAGTATTATGTCATTTGATAACACTCCTGGAGAGGATGAGAGCTAAGAAAGACAGGGTGAGGAGCACGGCTGGGCAACAGGAGAAAAGGAAGAGGAAAGAGTGTTCAACAGGAGCACGAGGGAGCAGAAACTAGGAAAGTCTCACATTCCCCAGTTCGACCCAATTCCTCTGTTCCTCTCGGTTCTTTCTTCCTTGTTCTTGATTTTCGTTTTCATCAAACATCTCATGTTAACAAAAAGGTATCACAAGAAGATGACTCAACACTTAAAAGTCACAATGTTGTGGAACGCTTTGAAAAAGTGCAAGTGAAAATTTCTCTCTCTCTCTCTGGGCAAAAAATCAGCAGCGTCGTGTTCTATAAAAACATTTTTAATTCGTGACTTGGGGAAGTTGTTGGGGTCGGCATTTGAAGAGTTATAGCATTATTCGTACTTATTAATTTCTTGAAAAGCTTAGATAATTATGTAAATGCAATGCATCCAATATGGTTAAGCTCCTCCCAAAGTATCAGAAAGCAGCGGGTGGTAAGTTGGTTGCAGAAAAAATCAGCATTCGTAAGATCCGGAGGGATTTTGTCTAGATATTTCAGTTTTGTGCCCTACCTGCAATCGTTCCTATAAATTGAAGTCATCTGTGACTCTTGCTCACCTGTATGCATCACAAATGGATGAGGACAAGGTGGGTCGTAGGAAAAGCGAAGCTTCAGACAGTTCCAACATGGGTGGGGCTGATGATGAAGCAGCGTCTCTGGCCGATACTGGCGTCGACATGATGAGCAGGTCCAAGTCCTGCGATGACGTTCAGCTCTCCATCAAAGACCAGAATAGCAACAGCCAAAGTCAGGAGTACCAAATCGGGGTTGAGGCTCTTCCACTCCCTCTCTCCATTGTGGAGGTAGAGGGACGAGAGACATGGGCCAAAAAGGTGGATTTCCTCCTCTCCGTTATCGGCTTTGCTGTGGACTTGGCCAATGTTTGGAGATTTCCCTACCTTTGCTATAAAAATGGTGGTGGTAAGTACTCAAATCCTTTTAAAACATTAGCTTAATATCTCAAATCAATCATGCAAAACTGTGATGCCCAAAAAACCAACGCACTTGCACACACTTTTGAGTGCTCACATACCAGAAACATTGCTACACTGAAGGAGTCGAATAAGATTGCGTCTGTCTTGTTCCTAGCTCTTCAGCAAGCATCATTGTGTAATTCTATTATGCATGCATGAAAAGAAGGCGAAAAATTATCTTGATTTCCGGCATGAAATTTCTCGAATGACTGGCACACCAACTATGGAATGAAATGAAGTTTCCAATTGTGTGTATTTAGTCAGCCATTTTACTTTGACTCCATTTTTCATGTTCATTCTCATTCCGGCTCATGTGAGTAAATGAATTTTCCTTTCCCTTACCGTTTCCTATGCATTGCATAAAACGTAGCTGTGCAGGAAGGAGTTGAACATCAATGTGGTCCTCCATTCCATCTTGGTATACCACTTGAAGCATTTTCTCAACGAAAAGACCACGTAGTAATACAAATTACAATTTATAATGATTTTCCTCAACTCCGCAATTACAAAAAATGAACGCTCAGTAATACTACGCCTAAGACAGGAACCTGTACTTTTTCAGCTTCCTATCCCTATCCAGGCTTTGTTCAGGAGAGCAGGACCTTAGTTAGCTAGGTCTTTCGGGTTGGAGAACGATGTGAAATTTATTTACCATTTTTTCGAAAATAATTCTCTGCTCACCACGACCTTTCTCAAAGGTTGGGCATTTATATGTACAATATGTGGTGTGGCGGTAGAGGGAGAGCAAGTGCGACATGGGAAATAGACTGACAATGAATTTAACTAAGTAATCCATCACTCTCACCAAGGTGAAATGAGAAAAGATGGAAAAAGCCGGAGAGTGTAATGTAAAACCTAACCATAAGGTCGTCAGTCATTCAGACTATGAGTTTCAGTTTCCCTTTCATTTCTCTCGTTCTGGTGGCAGAGCATGTTGCATTGTTTTGTTCCAAAAAACCGAGTGTTTCGACAATGTAATAAAATCTGGTTTAGATTGGTGTTTTTCTAGAAAAAAAACAGAAGGGCTACTGATAGTAATAAAACGTTATGCGTCTCTTAAAACTACAATAAATATGAAGTGGCCGGTTGGCAAAAGAGAAACAAGAACAGTTCGTCTAAGTGTTATTGTTTTTCACGCGATTTTATGTCTAAAAAATGACTATGCTTTTCATTCTCATTTCATTGAGCTACTGAAAAAGTCGGAGATATTAATGGATGCATGATGCATCTTGGTCTTCTGGTTTTAACAACAGCTTTCTCGTAATTGGGCAGCGATGACATATGTTTATTTGCTTGCATGCACTCTGAGCTAAACGCAAGTCTAGTGTTCATTAAGGACTATTGTCTGTGGACCAGTTCCACTGCTTCACATGTGTATTTAAATTTTTTATTGATGATGAGAGATGGATGAGGCGTCCACGAGTTATCCATAATTTTCACAGTTTCCATTAATTTCCCATATTGGTTGCTTCCCTAAGCTATGTAACTGCAACAACGAACGTACATGACATGTGACAAAATCAACTGTGACATCAATAGACACCCAATTTCAATCCGTGTCCTGGTGTCATGCACAAATAATTCGAGATTATGCAATCCATCCAATTCGTGCCTGAAGAGTAAAATTGTTGTACAATCCAAGTGAGTTGTCTTTATTTGACTTTAATACTGACTTTGTTTGCTACGAGTGGATGCATACGCCTGACATGTGACGCGAAGCGTGATGATTTGATAGTCCTTTCTTATTTCTTATAGCTGTATTTGCAATACACCGGAAGGGAGGAAATTAGAAAGCGTCTACAGGTTGATTTGTAAAAAAGCAAAGCTAACCTTACAGTGCTTAAGATCCAGAGGCAAAAGTATCATGTTTGTGAGGAGAGACGTTACAAAAGCACAAGTAAACTTGTGTCCAGTCAACGTGCATTAGTCTTGCTGCAAGGCAAGCCACGGCTCCTTACTAAACGATTTACTATTAACCCAAACCCCCATTTCTACCTGCTTTCCCTGAAAAATGTGTTGGGAAGACCGAAAAGAACCATTGTTCACAATATTTTACATAGCGACTCAGGATGCAAATGTTCTAGACTATATTGTGTTGCATGTATCATTTATTTTGCATCAATCAGATAGAAATTGAGGGAGAAATAAGAAAAAGAGTAACCTTTTTATGCGTCCTCTAACTACTATCTACTTCTCTGTCGCACTTGAAAGAAGCAAATTGAAACCATCTATTTGAAATTGGAAGAAAACGAATGGTTATGGATGAAATGGCTAAAAGATTACTTTCTAGAACATTTCTTTTTCCACAGAAAGAATGTCGGCAGGGCACTGCTACTCCATGATCATTCACAATGATCTTTTTTTCATTCTCCTTCACTCTTAAAGTAGAATGGAGGTGGAGAGAACACAGAAAAATGGTTATGAATATAAGAGCACTTTCCCGTAACTAACGCAAGCAACTATGCAGAATCGTGATGAATATGCAAAGAAGAGTTTTTGTGAGTACAAATGTTATGTACCATGTTCAGAGTCACATGCCATGCCGTCCCTTGTGTAACACTCAATTTGCAAAAAAAATGCATTTAACCTTCCCCACTTGTAAGAGACATAATATGACTTTGACAAAGTCTTTTTACGTCAAAAGCCAACCTTTACCTTTGTGCTGTCATTACCTTCTTCACATTCTTCCTCGTTCCCATTCCTTTTTCTGCGTATTTGTCACCGAATAAGAATACATGAATGTACTTTATTATCTACGCACCCATCCACACGTTTTGCAACCCCCAACATCACTTTTTGCCTCAGCTTTTATCATGTTTATCACAAGCTCAAAAAGGAAGATGTAAACTATAACTTGAGTTGGCCCTGTACTTATTCTGAGGCGTTGAGTTTAATCTAACTGATTAACAGTGGAAATTTGAATGAGATACATATT
Source organism: Orchesella bifasciata (assembly GCA_034697805.1). Classification (NCBI taxonomy): domain Eukaryota; kingdom Metazoa; phylum Arthropoda; class Collembola; order Entomobryomorpha; family Orchesellidae; genus Orchesella; species Orchesella bifasciata. Next base: position 18,222 of record JAQGAP010000319.1, on the reverse strand, counting down.
TAGGTGTATTTTATTTCTACTTCAAATGGAAATGAAAATCGGAAAGATGTAATTCTATAAGAAGATAACGGATGCATTTACAAAGCAGCTAAAAGTTGCACTACCAGTACCATATGCTACTCAACTGGGTGAAAAAGTAGCGATACTTGAAAGTGCTATCAATATTCAACTCATCGTTGTTAGTTCATGCCAGTCCGATTGAGATTGTTAGCTTGACTTACACAATGCTGAAAGATGGTTTAAGTTGAATATCTACAAATCTATTACGTTGTTTCTTGTTCCCGATGAGAGCAACAATAATAGAAACTGAGAAGGGGTGCTTTGCTGCGCTACTGGTGGATGTAAAAGCACGAAAATATGCAGTGCACAATTTCCGATTAGAATTAATCCATGATTGAATGAGGATGAGAGGAGAAAGAGAAAGAAACTGAGTGAGTGTAGTGGAATGTCAGTATAATAGATAGATGAGGAATGTATGGGAAGTCTAATATTTTCACGTTATGGAAATACATCATTTCCTGGATTCGGGTAGGGGATGTGGAAGATCTGCTATTTAAAAAGAGAAAGACTTGTGGAATTGCATTTCATTCGGAGGGAAGCGAGGAGCCTCTTTCACTCTTTCCACCTTGTGAAATGAAGGCATGTCAAGTCATGGGAGGAAACAGGTATCCAGTTATATCCGTATCGTCGGTATCTCTTTCCACACTAGATTACACACACAAAACGGAGCTCTCGAACTGGCTGAGAAAGCGCCTAGTTTTCTCTTTAGGAAATGGGATAAGCCCTGTTGAGCTCCTTCCATCTATGGTCTCCACTCTCTCGCTCTCACTCTGCTCCAGTGAAAGTGAAAGCGGCGAGAGTTAGCAAAGCTTGAAAGTGATTTTATTGTTGGATTGTGCATATACGCATTCCATTTCATCCCAACGGATCCCCTCTTCACGGATCCTGCGGGTGTGTGTGTGTGAGCACCCATTCCAATTGATGTTATTGATACTCATTGTCAGTTAAATATTTTTTGTGCTGATTATACGATTTTATTGATGATGACTATGATAATTGGCTTTACTAAAAAAAACTCTTTGAACGATTTACAGGCGCTTTCCTCATCCCCTACGTAATTATGTTATTTGTCGGTGGAATCCCCTTGTTCTATATGGAACTTGCTCTTGGACAATACAACCGTAAAGGAGCCATCACTTGCTGGGGAAGACTTGTTCCTCTACTTAAAGGTAAGCGGATGAGCTTCATATCACCCTACCTCAAATAACTTTCGTTTAAAGCTAATTTACAAAATTCTGTCTAAACATTCCATGTCGTATTATCTCCTTGTCCTCCTTAATTAAATCCTTTGTCCCAAAGGACACAACTATAATGGATACGAGGCATTCTGTTGCATAACTTTTGTAGCATTTTTTTTTACACTGCTCAGATTTATGCAAGAAGTAGAGAGAACGGCACACACTTTATTTGAAGAGTAAAGGTAGAGCAATAACACTCAAACCATGCTCATATTTGCAGTTGAATTGCTGACTGAAGAGAGGAAAAATACGCATACAAATTGTACTACACTTTATCATTGTAGTTGACTAAGGATAATATTGTAGATTGACACTTAGATGCTGCGTGCCTGTTCCACGGGCTTGTCCCATTCCCCACTCCAATGTAAAGTAATGTAATGAGAATGATAAGGCAATAAAAGGGTGACGGCTTTGTCATCAAGAAATTCTATTCGTAGGACAAACGTAATTGCATAAAGGCTGCCGTCAACGAGAGCAGTTCTCCTGTGTGTACATAATTAACATTTACAACAGTGTCGCCTTCGTGTTTTCTCTCTCTCTCTCTCTCTCATTTTACGCGGCCAGTGCCAATACCATTTAAAATTTGATGAGATGAAATGAGAGGAAACCGTGTCAAATGAAAGGTCATACCAAAAATTCCTCTCTATTATCAACATCAATCACACTCGGTCTCTTATTGCCATCAAATTCTTGCTTGATAAATACACTCCTTGAAGATATCTATATAGAGTATTATCATCATTCTATCCCTCATTTCATTTCCCACTCTTTAGTAGACGCTTTCTCAGATATCCAAACTTCTCAGTTCAACTACGCATTCTTTGGATAAAGTGATGAGAGAGAGCAAGAGCACTTTAAAAAACGGCCCTCCACTTCTTCCCAGTTCACGATAATATTGTAGCAGTACCACATCAGAAGGTACTTATTGCGGGGAGGCATCCCACGAATAAATCTCCTGCCTGGCTGCCGATAAATGCAATGTGCACATTAAATCTCACTCATCCTCCCGACTACTTAAACCTCGATTTAAAATAGAAATGAACGCCAATAAATTTCCATAGTTGAGCATCTTCTAAGCATGAAAAAGTGCATGCTCGCATCACATCAGGCAGAGCTCAATCTTCAAGACATTAAAGGATTTTTCCATACGTTTTCTTAAAACACAAGTATTGACAGATATAAAAAGAAGGGGAAATATGGCACACGCGAGTAACCACTATCAACGTATTACTGTTGGTTATTGGTCGTAGTTGCAGTTGTAAAATGTATTAAAATATCATCATGTTGTCCCTATATTTTGGATGTGAATAATGAGAATGTTGGCTCCACATTCTCCTCCTTTCCCCATCCACGCAAGTATATATTATTGTGGTTACAAGGGAAGGGAGAGAGTGATAGAGATCATGTGTGACAAGTGAATGATACTTTACTAGGGAAAAGAGGGTATAAAAAGGGAGAATGTAATCATTGGGTCAATTTTTTCTCTCTTGTGTGTAGAAATAAAAGAGGTAGAAGGAGAGAGAGATGGGAGATGGATGGGTAAGTTAGGATTTACTTTATGTCTTGTTATGTGTGTTGTTAGCAAGCCCTTTTCCCTAGTAATGGGCCTTATAGACAACTAAAAAGACATTCATCTTGCCGGAAACAGGAAACAGTAGTCTTTTCTACTCTTGATGGCTTCGAGAAGAGAGAGAGAGAGAAAAAAAACCTCTTTCACTTTACCTCGCTCTCTCCTTTTCTCTCTGACTTTCATTGGAAAATCACTTGGCGTTTAAAGGGAGAAAATGTAAAAAGAGACTTGTGGAGTTGACGAAATGACTGGTATGTTATGGTCTAGTGGTGGTATGGCATGTGTCTTTAGACTTCAACCTCGGTTATTTTACTTCTTGATCAAGTTGTTAAATCACTATGTTCTCTATGCATACATAGTTACTTCTTACTTATGTTGAAAGAATATGGTATACTCCAACTTTCATCAATGTGCCTTTTCTTCAATTCCCCCAAAATCTTACAATATGTATATTATGCTTCAGGCATCATCACATCTTATCACAGTTCTCTGACGAGCAATAACCAATAACTTTTTTTATTGTTTCATCTTCTTCGTTTTTTATCATTATTTCTTTTCCACGCTGGCTTTTCAGTTTCATTGGATTGAATTTTGAGATGTACCCACCATCATGAACTGCAATTATTATGTGTATTATAATGGAAAAGCAAAAACGTCTGAGCATACTCATTTTCCAAGTTCTTGCTTCATTTTTTAAGCATTGTGTGTGTAAAACAAAAGAAAATAGCTTTCGCAAAGCTAACGGAGACAAGTCAAGTTGAAAATCATTGTGATGTGATGAGTGATGAGCACACGTGATGATAATGACATGAGAATAACTGGCTATAATGTTTCTTGTAGGGAAACGATAAACCTCCTTAGCAAAATAAATTGTAGAAGTAATGATGACGATGATGTGATCGAGAAAGTCAACTTCAACTTTTTATCCCTCCTTCTTATCTTCCTAGCCATCCACGTAGACAGAGTATTTATCTGCAGAGTAATATACATATTAAGCATTATTTGTTGTGTGTAGTCGCTCGTAGGAAACACAATTAGACATCGATTTCCACATGAACGACTACGCATCAACGTGTAGTCATAATCCTCTTCCTTCTTTCTCCAGCCAAGGCAGCCCTCTTCCTTCTTTTCTTTTCAAGAAATATGCAGATTGCAGATTGGGAACATGCTGAGAATGATGTTGACGATGTGAATTAAATTTATCTTGCTGTAGTGCACTAATACCTAAAGTATTATCATCGCCAGACCCTCTTCTTCTGACTATCTCTACTCTTGCAATGCGTGCACTCCTGCAGCTATCAATTCCAATTTCTTCATCACCTTAATTTTCATACGTAATGAATTGAGAGTATCCATCTCATCACATTATACATCCTATCCCCCTTGTCAATAACTTGAGAATTTCAGTAACCATCATTTTGAAGGTTTCCCTGATTGATTAAGAAATTTTGATTCAAATTGACAAGCTATGCAAGAATTAGTATAAGCTGCTCCACTCCTCCTCTCAACCATGATATTATGCTATGCTCTTTGATTTTTTTGTTCCAGGTGTTGGCTATACTGTAGCACTTATCGCATTTTACGTTGACTTTTATTACAACGTGATCATTGCCTGGGCTCTCCACTTCTTCATTTCCTCTTTTTTCTCACCTTTGAGATGGAGCAACTGTAACAATGCCTGGAACACTGATTCCTGCGTAAGCCCTCTTTTCTTTTATAGTCGACCCGTTATTTTCCACTTGTGAAAATTAATCTGTGCAACAACAAAAGAAAGGAGCTGCTCAACGTTGAACAAGGCGATGTGAAATTGTTTAACTCGCTAATCCCTACTCTCCAACTCATTTATTTATTTTGTAATCATAACAGAGGGAACAGTATGGGGACAGGAACTCTTCACTGGGCAATGATTCCATTTTTGACTCCGAAATGAGCAACACGACCGAAGTAGACCGAACCAACCAAACGACGCCAGCTGACGAATACTTTCAGTATGAACTCATCATGATTTACAACATCACGATCACACCCAAACCAATTCAATTATAATGGAATGCTTTGTTCCATGTTTTTCATTTGATTTCAAGTCGCTACGTTTTGGAGGTCCATGAAAGCCCGGGCCTTCATGATCTCGGAAAACTCAAATGGGAACTAGCTCTCTGCCTCTTTGCAGTCTATGTCATCTGCTATTTTAGCTTATGGAAGGGAATTTCTACCTCAGGAAAGGTAACAACTCTGCCACTTGTGAGGGATCCTAAAATCTTGATTTTGTAAAAGATAAAACCAACTTACCCCTTTGGCTTAATTAATACAGGTAGTCTGGTTCACAGCCTTGTTCCCATATTTCGTGCTTTCTATATTACTCATTCGAGGCATCACACTTCCCGGGGCATTTGAAGGCATTGCGTACTATCTCTCCCCAAACTTCAGTAAAATCACGAAGGCACAGGTAACCACTCTTTCTCATATCTTCAAATTTTTCATACCATATCTTAAAACTATTATTACCTATGGCTTTTCAAATCTTTTCTGAGCTTTGTATTTTGCATTTTACATTTGAAGAAGTGAGAACCACACTCAAAAAACTGAACGCTCCGTTGAATTTCTGATCAGTTTCAGCTCAAATGTAGTGTGTCTCTATTTCCTAATGTAATGGCAATGAATATTGCTCTTATTGTACTGGAATGAGATTTATTCCATTTTTTACTTTCGCTTCTTACTCTAAAAGTGCTGATTTATGTGAAAAGTTGACCTCGCCATATGTATATTTTGTCGGTTTGGACACAATGAATTGCAAATGGTGAAAATAAGTAGCAGCGTTGGATGGAGAAAGTCGCAAGTTCATCTTTCCTCTTTTCCCGAGGTTGCACGTTAATAAGGTTCACAAGATGTGGAGTGAATGAATTTGTTGTACTATTGCTACAATCGAGCAAGGAAAACCTTTGTAGTTATTACACCTCTGGAATTCCATTATGAACAGTTTTCTTTTGTAGCCACATCATTGCAATGGATTGGATTGCATTAGAGACTAAAGGAGAAAATGTGAGGCGAGGGAAAATAAGTGAGTAATGTAAAATGTCATCTCCGGAGCATGATCATGCTACTGGAGAGGAAGAAGAAAAACAGGGGTCGAAACAAGTTGGGTGTCTAATGGAGATTTCATGTTTTACTTGCTCACTTTCGGTGAGAGAGTTGAGATGAGAATGACTGATTACCTCCGTTTCTTTAACGTATCGGCTTACGGAGCCGGCCCAGTTCAACTATATAATACAATCTCCGACTTTCAGTTTTTCTCGAGAAAGAGAAAGTAGAGTTGGACGACGATGATTTGCCACCCTATCCGTTGAAAATGGATAACTTGTTGAGTTTTTCACTTGTTCCACATACATTCATTTCTCAATAAGGAAGCAACCACAATAACAAAGTAAGGAACGCTAATAAAGGTGAAAAGAGAGCATTTCTATGCAATGCAAAAAAGCAATATACATCGGAAGTGGGGTGAATACAAATGAACATAATGTTGGTGTGGTGGTAAGAGTGGTAGCCAGCACCAAAATAAAATGGTTGCTGATTGGTGTGCACGTGGAATCTAAATTAGCTGGGTAGGCATTGTTCACATTGTGTTTGTGCCCAGCAGGGGCTATCTCCCGGTTTGAAAAGAGTAATGCTGGTGGTGATGGGATGGTGTGAGTGATTGAATTGTGCCCTAATATGTTTTTATTATATCAAAGTTTTTTATCCTTTTGCATAGGTTTGGGTTGACGCTGCCACCCAAGTTTTCTTCTCACTCGGTCCTGGTTTTGGTGTCCTCTTGGCTTTTGCATCATACAACAAATTCCACAATAATGTTTACAAGTGAGTGTAAAATAAGGGGACGGGTGGCTAATGGCTATGCACAAAAATATCTTGCAATATCAGGATCAACTACTCATGCGGTTTCTTCTTTCCTCCTTTTTAATACCCAGGGATGCCCTGCTAACAAGCTGCATTAACTCTGCCACAAGTTTCGTCGCTGGATTTGTCGTCTTCTCAGTTCTTGGCTACATGGCACAGAGGTTTAATAAACCTATTGAGGTAGGTGAATCGTCAATCTCAACATGCATAGATGTAAATGATAATGTTGTAGCAAATCCTTGCCCTGCTGTCCTTTCCCTATCGATCTGATGTGATCTATTCTATTTCCCTAAAAAAATGTGTAGTAAATGCTCCAATCCAAATTGCATTGCGTTCCCACTTGACTCCAATTTAGCTTTGCTCATGCAAAATTGTTCCAGGAAATGTGTATAGAGTTCAAGGAAATGTGTTCGACCTCACTTGAGTTTGATAGTAGACTGCGCATTTGTTCTCTGTAGCGACCGACCCTAAGCATTTCTTTTTCTTCCTTTGTTCTCACTCTAAGACTCTTTTATGAAAAGGATTTCTCACTCGAGCAACTCAATTATTCCAAAAGAGTAAACAAAACGATGAAAAGGATTGCAGATGAGCAGTCGTAAATCGTAAAGTAACTTGCTTGCATCTTTTTACGGCAAAACTGTGATGCACAAGTGATGCTCCTACTACAACTCAGAACTGGAGAGAAAATTAACAACGAAAATATTAAAAAGGCTGAGCAAAAATAAGCATAGCCAGACCTTGCGTTAGTTATTGTATTGACTATTTTTTTATTGTCTGATCCGCTCCAATTTTGGCTGGGAGGCAGAGAACAATAATCACTCCCTTTTGTGCATTATTTGTTGTTGTTGAACAGGAAGTAGCCAGAGAAGGACCAGGTCTTGTGTTCGTCGTCTACCCTGAGGCTATTTCTACTATGCCTTGGTCTCAATTTTGGGCGTTGTGCTTTTTCATGATGTTGCTGACACTGGGACTGGATAGCTCCGTATGTTTCTTCATCAAATAATGCAATGAGTTTTCCAATCAACTGGGAATCTATAAGAAACATATAATTGCAAATGTTAATTAAAATTAAATGTCATTGACTTTTGTCTTCCACTCTCCTCACAGTTTGGTGGCTCTGAAGCGATCATAACTGCGCTGAGTGATGAGTTCCCAGTGATTGGGACCCACCGTGAAATATTTGTGCTATGTTTGTTTACATTGTACTTCATCGTTGGATTGGCATCATGTGCGCAAGGTGGACTGTATGTTTTCAGCTTGTTGGAGCGATATGCTGCTGGCGTCTCCATACTCATCGCCGTCTTCACAGAAGCCATTGCAGTATCGTGGATTTATGGTTTGTTTATTCAGTCTCTTTCTTTAAATTCCTCCCGTATAAAATTTCATTTTCAGTTGCACATGTTCCCATTTATATTTTTAGTCGCATGGCATTTCACAAAATAAAAGTCTAAATGAACTCGTGCCATTTTAATTTGAAAGATGAGAAAGAATTGGGATAAAAAAAAATTAGAAAAGCAAACATGCTTTTGTACAGCTGTCTTCGTCTTCACCCATTTTTGACATTTAACCAACCATCACGAACATAAGAACCGGCATTGATCCATTCTCAACTCTGCGTACCCATAATTTTTGTTAATAGTTCGATACTACATGTGCACTTTTGAGAGAGATGTTTAACTTTTTATTCTGTTGTAGGAATCGACCGGTTCTGCTCAGACATTCGAGAAATGATGGGATTTTATCCGGGCATATATTGGAGAGTCTGTTGGCGATTCATTGCACCACTGTTTATCTTGGTATGAAATAAAAGAATGGACGACTTTGAAACTTATACTCAGCAGCTTGAGCTTTTACTGAAAAAAGTTCAAGCAACCATATTGTTCCTTATGGTATGGCGTGGCAGTTGTTGATAATTCACTCTCTTTCCCACTTTTATTACAGTTCATCATAGTTTTTGACCTTGTAACCATCACAAATGAAAAACTGGTAATTAACGACTATGTTTATCCTCAATGGGCTATAGCTATAGGGTGGTGCATTACTTGCTCCAGTATCGCATGGATTCCTGGCATGGCCATCTACAAAATACTCGTCACAAAGGGAACATTACGTCAGGTACACATTTTGATAAATCATCATCATTCCTCATGCTTAGTCACAAAGTGCAAGGGAACGACGTGGCATAACATCCATTTTGTTTCTGCAGCGATTGAAAAAGTTGACGACTCCTTGGAGAGACACATGCCAACAAGTTTCCTCGCTGAATGGAATTCAAGCGGAAACCACCCGAGTCAAGAGTAATGTCATTGGGGAGCCGGTGTAAAAGAGTTGCGAAAGGAAAAAAGAAAGTTAATTCAAACGTATTTGTTAACTTTTTAGCCTATTCAGTGAAACAAAACAGAATGAGATGCATAAAAGTAGGAAACTAAGTGTTTGGTAAAAGAAAGTCGACGAATGTATCAAAATATGCAGGTTTAAATATGCAACATTGTTTCGTAGTACAATCTTTAGACAGAGAAAAAAAATAAAAAGATAACAATAATAATGATAATATTGCTATTTGATAAGATTTCCAGGAAGGCGATTACGTACTGTAATCTTAATATGGATATTATACAAATGAAACATTACTTACTTAACATTATATAGCTTGTAAGCTTTCCAATGTCACAATGACTACAACAACAATGTTATCTATCTAGTCTTTGTAGGCCATTTCTCCCAGCCAAAAGATCAGCATGAGTTGGTATGGTTGAAAATATAAAATGCCTAAGGGATTTGCTGTAGCAACGCAATAACAAAACTATATAAATATTATTACGCTCGTATCTTATATATGAAGTGGTTTAAAGTAAAAATACGTAATGTTGGCTGTCGAGTATATGCTGTCAGTATAATAATATGCATATACATACATATTGTACTTATTATTAGACTGTAATTAAAACTGTTGATATTGTTATATATGACATGATTGCTACCAACAAAAGATTTGATAGCCCAAAAGGAATTTTGACAGCCAGGTGAGAAATTTTAAAATTGCTCCCAGTAAAATCATGAGATTGTTAGATGTGTAGGCATTTTGGAAGAAGGAAAAGTACACCTACTTCCTTCTTTAATCGATGCATTTAGTGGGACCAAAACATTTGTTTCTATTCCTTTTATGCAATGCTATTGTAAGTATTTCAAACTATCTGCTCTCCGGTTGCTATGTAATTCTTTGAAAAACTTCATCCTTCCATGTTCTAATTATAACCTTTAAAATGGGGTGACTTACACTTGTTTCTGAATACTTGAGTCATGATTGAGTGAGAAAGTTGCTCCTTAAATATTTTGCTTAGAAATTGTCCGTCTTTTCTTCAACAAATTAAAAATCTGTGGTGAGCTAATCAGAGGATTTTTAACTTTGCATAATAATATCCTTCTGTCTCTCTCGAATATCTTGTGGCAGGCTATCCATTCACCAATTTCTGTAGACCGATAGACCTTCAAAATTTTCCACGCTTAGGCATTCAAGAAAACGTTTAGGGTGCCCATTTATAACAAGACAATTACTTCTAAGGGGCTGCAGCCAGATCCCTTTCAAGTAATTGTTTTTGATACTATAAATCCAAAACATGGACTACTACTAAAACACACTTAACTCACATGATAATAAATATTGTACTTGTGAGGAAGAAAATCTAAGAGAAGCGTCAACTCATTTTGTACACATTACAACTCTTAATAAAATGACGTATAAGTCTTTGCAGCCAGAAGACGTAACTCCGGTTTCCTTAGATTTTCTTCCGATTCACAGTTCTTTGCTGCCAAAACATTTCATTTTACATGAATTTGCTGCAGCACGTGAGCTAATGTATGTCCTCTAATCTAAATTAGATCTTACCTATTTCCATAAAAAATTCCTTAAACCAAAATGCAAATTTGTGGTTGCGCCTGTATTTGTCAAACACTTGTTCCTTTGCTAACCATGTGTATACTTCATTTATTTATGTGGCAACTTGCTAGTTTAAATGATGATGAGTAATGATTCGGATATAAAGATATATGTATGTTATGTACCTACTATATACTTATACTGTGTGGTCCGGTCCTAATATATAAAACTGTTTAATAAACTACGTGTTAAAAACCTATCAATGAGACACTTCTCTCTACATCTTTGATTACATCACGCAACATGTACGTTTTTATTCTTGATGGTGTGGTACAAATCTTGCAGATCCGTGTCTTGTCCATGTTTGATCCATTCAGTTCAAAGCAGGTATGTTGCTACATGAAATCAAATAATGTAGGTGGGACTACCTCCAATCTTATTAGTCTGAACTAGAGCAGCGAATGCAATCTAAAAAAGAAACTATTCTAGTGGCCTCCTATATTGTTGTAACATCATCAGTTCGCCTATCATCACATCACTAGTTACTTTATGCATACCCAAGAAGAGCCTAAACCTTGGTTTAAATAGTATCAGGACCTGCGCCTAAGGTTCCTTCAGGAGCCAGCATACTCCAGCTATACTTGATAGTATGCAACATTTGTTTACGGAATGCGTATCATGACGCAAGATGATGATGATGTTATCCGCTGACGTACTCCTTGTAGTTAACTTTGATTGCCGAAGCCCATTAAAATTATTGTACATAAAAAGCAGCACAAAATGGGATCTCAATCATTAGCTATCTAGTTCTCTTGACTATCTATTCACGTTCTCAAATCCCAGGTCAATAAGCGACAACTACCGAGGTGGAATGATGAAGATTTTAATAATTATAGCGATCTTGTTCGCGTTTTTGGCGAATACGATTTCTGGAGAGGCGCAGGTAAGAAATAACTCAATATTAAATTTAATATAAAAACAGTTAATATATTAACTTTTTCCATCTTTCACAAGAACGTGTCTCAACCAGAATCATCATCCGAAGCTGAAAACATTCAAGGACGGAACAAGGATCCAAGCAAAACAATGTACGGTTGGGGCTAGTGGTAGCCCCAGTAGTACAGCTTTTATGGGAGAGACGGGGCACGGTAATTAAGCGAATGAATTCAATTAATTTGTAAATTATTAATTATGAATAAATAAATAAAAGTATTTTTATCCAATGACTTAGTAGTAGTAGTAGTGAAGTTATTATTCAAGATTGATTGGCCATTAGCCCTTTCAATCGTGTAATATAATTCATTTCATTTGGAGCATACATTTCATGTTACAAAATTTAGTTGTCTTGTTTTAAGCACATATTTCATAAACAGAAAGAAATTTATGACATTTAATTGCTACAGACAATGTCTCTCATAAAAATGTGACGCACGCACGATTACGTCCTGTCTGAGTTTTAACTACTTCCTGTCTAGTGTTGATAGATTTTGTGGCTGCTCAATCGGACATGATTTTACGACCCTACGACACAACTAACTAATGATAAGTTTGAAACTTATGTCAATGTACCTTTACAAAAAACAAGGGACTGGTCCTTTCCAGCCTTTAAGAATTCCTTTCTCTAAAATCGATTCGCCTACTAGACTCAACGGTATGAACAGGGAGAATAAATGGTAAAAGGTATGTATCTGAAACATTTTCTTTTTAGCTAAAGAAAGGCACCCTCCCACGCGAATAATACGTAAAATCAGTAAAAGCTTACAAACAAACACGCTTCATGCATAAAGCTGACGTTTCTTTGCAAAGGGTCTGAATGGCATGTTATTTAGATGCTTCAATTAATGACAAAATCTAGAATTGTTGCTGAACATAATGCACAATTTATTTGTCATTATCATCAGGTTCGGATCGACTCGTGTCGAAAACTTGATGGATGGCAACAGATCACAGAGAAAATTGTTTTAAGCCGAATAATCAAAATTAAACCACTAAGCTCTAATTGACGAGTAATTTAAAGTAAATTACTTCTAAATGAAATCAATTGAATGAAGAAAACTTTTTTTACAACAAGCTAAATAAAATATGTAAGGGAGACTTCATGATACTTACCATAACTAAGCCTGTTGTTTAGCTACATTTTCCTGCAAAAGAGAGAACTAAGGTAAGTAGCATTCATCCACGTCGGCACGGCGCTGCATTGTTATCAGAAAATAGAAGTGAAAAATTGTGCATTAGGCATGCAGCATGGTTGATGCTGATGGCTTGAGGTACGGCCTTTTAACAAAAGTATAAAGCATGCTAAGACTGAATGAATGAATGAATGAGCCGAGAATTTTTTACATAAAGGAACTTGTTGCATGCACATACTTATTTGCACACATATAAGATGAGGTTGATGATGATTATAAATCTAAATTCCTTCATGAAATCCCAATCTTAAAAGCATGTGTACAAGTTAGTCAACCAATGAGTTCCGGTATAGAACCTACTTAAAAGAGGAGTTGGTTAGTGGAGCAAGCAGGTCCTTGACCTAAGCAATACATGCACATCTCTGTGGCTTCTTCTTCATCGACTTCTTATCCACAGCAGAAATTCCACTTTATATGAAAAACCATGCAATCTCCATTATCTTGTGTGTTTTCACTTTAAACCAAAACTAAAATAGTCTTAATGATTATAACGAATACGTGCAGAAAGTGAATATGAAATTCAAAGTTTTCAATGGAAAACTCAACCGTTTATAGCGCCAGGTACAAGCTTTGTTATAGCAGCAAAGCCATAGCACAGCACTTCAATGTACGCTTATCTTTGTCAAAACGGATGTTACTTCACATTACGTTTCCCACGTCTCTCAAAATAAAGAATGCGGTAACGAGACTTGTATTCGTGCTCGTATATTACTGTGAGAACGAGAACAGTTTTCAAAAAAAATGCACGACGATGCATCTGGTAGCACAAGTTGTGCTGACGATGAGTAAGAAACCAAGTTTTTGTATCACATCGCATTGATCACATGCACTGCATCCTTTGTGTGTAATATATGGTTGTTGGTGTTGGTACCGGTCTCAAAAGTTTGTCTTCCTACATGTTATTATGATGTTTAATAAAAATTTACAATGCCGAATAGTACTTACTTTGGATAGGTATGAAGCACTGAGTTCGCCCAAATCTTAATCTTGCTTGTGGCAGGTTGTGCTCAAATATGCGGATCATATACATTCTTAACTTTTGGTAAAAAACTATTGCCGTAAAAATGTGACGAACCAAATTTGGCTGAAATGTGTATGATTTAAACCAAAGGGTGTTTGTGTGGAGTTAAATCTCATTATAAAATCGTTAAGCATTTCAAGACATGTCTTAGATCCAAGAGAGTTGGCAACTCTTTTAATCTCAATAACTTTGGCAAAAATAGTCATTTTAACATTTCCAGAAATTTAAATTTCTTTTTACAGTCAATAATGGATACATTTCAATTTAAATTGCAGCCTTTACAGAACAGTCTATATTTACGAAAATTCACCGGCTAATTCCACAACAACACCCGTCTGACTTGCATAGTTTGAGTGGCATACCTGTTGCATACCTAGATAGTAAGGAAAAACCTTGAATGGCTAACTACCCATAAAAAGGTAGACTGATTGAAACTTGTCTCACATTCAAAGCGAAGGTGAATAAATGATGATGGCATGCAATGCATGATTGCATGTGGTGTGCCTAAGTCCTAAGTGTGTGTTTATCAACATGAATAAAACTGCAACACACGGATATAGTAGATTATACCTGTACCAGGATTCTTTTTAAACTCCAACCCAATACAGGTTGCTGTAAGCAAGAGCAGTAATGTAATGCACATGCATTTGCAGAGATTAATAACTAATGCATTGTTTATGAAGGAACGTAGGTTCATTCATTCGAGTGATCATGAATGAACTAAAAAGCTGCTCTCTTCCCTTAGGTAACTAACTGGCTGTTTGCTTAACATACCTGCAAATAAACCAACTTGCATTAAAGTGGCTGCAGTGAAGAAGTGCTTATGCAAAAATGATATCACTCGAAATGAATCGAAACTATTTACCAATACCAAAACACTGGGAATTGGAGAAACTATTCCAGACCAGAAAAATGTCAAAAACTGTTGTACAAAGTTGAGACGGGCATTAATTACTTCACGGAAATTTGCACAGCTGCACTTCCTAATGGGACCTTTGTCATTCCTGTTAACTACCTCACTCAGTCATTCATTAAACGGCGTTTGCGATCAATTAGTCTACTATCTGCTTAATTGAACATTTCATTAATAAATGATTCGTGCAGTTGACCCATGTTTTCCTTTGATAAAAAACGAGTGCTTCAAACAGTAACCAAGGCCGCAACCGTACGGTTTCTATAAGGATCAAACCGAGCATTTAAAGAGTCTAAGCGTTTTCTCTTTCCAAAAATCTACATGAAAATAATAAAGAGATGAGATATTCATATTAATTGCATTGCTCACACAAAAACTACACATATTTATGTACATACCGAGCTTGCAACAAAGGCTTGCGCACAGAGGTTTGTTTAATGATGATAGGATGGGACGCGGATTCCGCGATTGGCTTTCGTGTTCGTTAAGTCGCAAGTATTTTATAAGGATGGCTGCCCCGCCATATGTTGCGATTAGCTAGGAGTAGTCCGCTAGAATAGGCATATTAAGAAGTATTTGATTGCAACGTGTCATATGAAAATGTAAAAGAAGGAAAAACCTGATAGAGGCTGGTTTCAGTTCACTTTTTATATTCGCATAGCATACCATACCTATTATGAAGACAAAACTTTCGTCTGACTTTTTGATTGTCCTCAATTTTTTGATTTGATCAAGGTACTGCACATCCTGGACTGGAGTCTGTGATTTGAGCCTGTTGGCGAACTTTACTTCTACCTTTTGTCGTCCTTGCTCTGCTTTTCATTTTCTTTTTGATCTACTGCTTAAATAAATGTACGTCCGTCTCGTTAAACTCCTTTTTCTTTTAATTTTCCTTACTATCGCCATTATAACTATATGCGTATATATTTTTGCGAGCTCATGCTTTTGAGGTACCTCTACAAATATATTAAAATGCTAGTTGTTAGCTACGCTTACTCAGAAATTGAGAGTAGATCGTTGACGACAACTTATACTCAGCTCTCCTCAATTTGAATTCTCAACCGTAGGAGGAAATCTTGAATCGACCTTGAATTCACTGCACCTCAATTCAACTCAATCTATGTGACATATAATATCTCCTTCACAAGATTTATATATCGTTAGATGTTTGCAATAAATAATCCGCTTTCGTGAAAATTTAAATACCTTTTTCATTTCTAACAACACATCCGCTTCCCTGCATTAAGCCGTTCTCCAAATTGCTCCCTCTTGAGCTTACCTGTTTCACAATTAATTTATTAATTTGATGTCCTTTAGGCCGATGATTAATTGAGTTTACCGCAATGGTTAGTTTGCATTCCTTCTCGCGTTCATTCATTGTCTGTCTGGTCTGACAGAAAAATTTTTATGTGCACTTTTTTTTCTGATGGTTGACTGACTAACCATGAATTCCGTGATGAAAACTAAAAAGCAATATAGAGGGCAATGAATGAAACAGGAAAAGGAATACACATTTCTCCTCCTCCTCCTTTGAGAGAACCGCTGTTTTTGCTATACTTATCATCAATGAAAGCAATTTGTGCTGAACTAAAAAAAACTCTGCCAAAAATTAGAATTTGCAACAAAATTGCAAAAGTTGCTCCTGCATTTTTCGTCCAATTAAAAATGCACATTATACTCCTCTTTCTTATTATTAAAAGCTAATACATAAGTCAGTGTGGGACAACGTTATTTATTGCATCCATATGTATCCCTTTGTAATTTGGCTACTCTTACTTCTACATCCGTTCTTCCAAAGCAGCAACCCACACAACCCCACACACCCTTTTCATTCAAGTTTGGCGAAGAAGTGAGGGATTTGAAGCTCGCAATAATTTTCATTGATATAATTGTGCTTTCTTGATACGCTACACATTCACGTACGAATTCATTCATGAAAAATGGACAAGAGGCTAACGCTGAAATTTCGCCACTAACTTATAAACCGGGCGTACAAAGTATCCTGGTCTGGTACATATCGATGCAGTTAGGTAGCTGTGATGATGATATTACATACATTTATTTATTATGTCTGGCTGGATATTACCGTATATGGCTGAACGTGCAAGCAAAGTAAGCTAGAGGAGTGCTTACATAAAAGCAGAAAATCTGTGCTCATCTTGTTATTTTATTATTCCACTGCTCTTCTGCAAAAATATCTCATAATATTATCATGCGCCACTGAAGGAGTAAGTAAGTAGGCACGATTTGGCCACAAAGCATAGAGCATAAAGGATTCAAACGGGACGACGTAAGTAAAAGGATACACAGTATCATGATGATGAGCATAACAGAAATTGCATGTGAAACATAACGTAACATTTTACTCATCATCATCATCGTTCACAAGAGGAGAATGAATGAATGGATGAATGAAATTTTGCTCAACTTAGCCGAGCTGTAGTCAAGCTCACACTTCTGTTGTGCCCGTCTCATGCCATGAATGAGAAGAGTTGAGCGAATGAATGACTGTTTTTTATTTAACTAGGTACACAGTAGCAACACCGTGATGGGATATGATATGACGGAACATTGAGATTAACCATAATACATAAAATATAAATGATACTATTGATTATGATTTGCAAGAGCTTTGCTCATCATTTCGTTGCTGGATTGTCAACCGTAAGCGGTGTTGAGAGTTGTTATACCTGGGCTGTGGAAGGAGACACTAATGTGAGGATGATTTGAATTGACAGGATGCTTTTTCTCTATTTTACTTTCAAATGCCAACATTCCTAGTAGATACTTATGATAATATATTTATGATGCTCTGATTTCCCGTTTCAGTTATGAAGAATAATATGGTTGTGGTATGCTAAAAAGAGAAGTAGGCACGGATTGACACGTGTAAAAATAAAACGACGTCAGCAGCAAGGTGATGTATAGGTATTTTGTCGAGAAAAAATTGTACATTCCTTCCTCTACCTACCACTTTGTTCTTGACTAGCAACGAGGACTGAGAGGGAGACATCGCCGTCTCCGTATTTTATCTGCATAGCATTGCATGCTTTCCCTCAAAGTATTGACATTCCTTCGTGAGAAACCAGTGTAATAACAACACTTTTCAAACAATTTTTGCAGTAATATTTCACATCATAAAATGAGACTCATCATTATCATCATCCCCATTTACGTTACACCACACCACCGCGTCCGTCTGTTTCCCTAAAAGATATCACATCATCACACAAAGGAGAGAAGAGAGACAACGGCGAGACACAAAAACAGAACGACTCTTTTGACATCCTTGATAAGTAAGTAATACGCGGCGTTGTTTGTCTCTTTGAAACTTTTGCTTTTTACTATTCCAATTTGTATTTTTTTAAACTAACGCATGCAGCTATGTGTAAACGGTCTTTGTCGCTGTTTTTATTGTGGTTAAGTTGCGGCTCTCATATTCATCAGCTTCTCTCGTTTTTTC
>JAQGAP010000318.1:0-41511 GCA_034697805.1 Orchesella bifasciata | reverse complement strand
AAACCGTAGGATTTCATGAGGATGTAGCTGTTGTACTCGGAATGGCTGACTTTCCCAATTAGTTACCTGCATGGGAATCAATTGCAGGTACTGTCATAATATCAGAAACAACGCATTTTATACCAATGCATGTTCATATAATGTATATACAAAGCGTTTTCTCCGTACCCAAAAATTATTAAGTGGTGGAAAAGTTGTGGTGTTTTTAATTGAATTGAAAATATATTTGAATTCCAGCAAGGAAATACGACAATCAGGAAAAAAATTATTTTTGCATTTAGTACATCTGATACAGACTATAACTGTAACTAACTTTTAATTAAACAATAAAACCTTATTCAAAACAAGTTTTTTTTTTCTTTTCAAGTTTCTAGTTTACTCCCAAACCAAACTATTTTTCTTCAGCGGAAACATCCAACGTATTTTTAATTAGTTCCCCCATTTTAGTCAAAGTTCCGTACTCATCCATGTCGACAAATCCTAATTTCACATCACCTAAATGGATCTGCACCTTATTGTAAAACTCGATGCTCAACATCGAGTCCATTCCCAGATTGGAAAACAATACATCATTTTCAATTTGTTGGGACGTCACGCCAAGCGTATCGCAAAGTAGCTCCTTGACGAGCTTTTGAATCGCTATTTGTTTTCCTTGCTCTCCTTCAGCCTTGGCGTACTCTTCAAGAAAGCTCATTTTTTGTTCTTCCAAACTCTTTCCTTTTTCCACTTTTTCAACTCCTTGGCTGAAAATTTCAGCTTCTATGTAAAGCTCTTCTAGCAACGTTTTTTCATATGGCGGTCGCAGCTTCACAAGCTCTTTCATCTTAATTGAGCCCACCGCTACACAAGGCTGCTCTTTATTTTCCCCGAAAATATTTTCAAGCGCTTGGATTCCCTGTGCTGTTGTAAAAGAATGGAATGCTTTGAGCTCCAAATTCTCTCCAAGACCAGCGTTCCACTGTCCCCAACTCACGCAAAGCCCGTGTAGTCCCATTCCATGTCTCATTTCAATCAGCGCCTCCATGTAGGCATTGGCTGCGGTGTAGTTACTTTGTCCAGCATTGCCCAATGTCGCCGACATGGAGGAATGGAGTACAAAAAATTGTAAAGATTTACCAATAGTGAGCTCGTGCAAATTAAAGGCTCCCTTAACCTTTGGAGCTAGCACGTGCTCAAAATCCTCCCATTTTTGGTGAATAATCATTTTATCTGAGAGCAGTCCGGCGCAATGGTGAATTCCTCGGAGAGGTGGTAGCTTGTAGGTTGACTCAATGCCCTCTAGTACTTTCTTACATTGGGCGTAGTTCGAAATATCAACTTCCAAGCATAATACTTTGGCCCCTTTTCCCTCCAACCCAGTGATTGTTTCAAGTGCTTCGCCAGTTGGTGGTGATCTACCAAGCAGGACAAGATATTGAGCTCCTTGTGAGACCATCCATTCAGCGATTGCTAAACCAATCGCTCCTTTCCCCCCTGTAATTAGGTATGTGCTTTCCTTGTTAAACAAAGTTTCTCTTAGTTCCTTCGTAAATGTGTCAAAAAAGGGCATTTCCACAACAACTTTTCCTATCTGCTTCGCTTCCTGGAGGAACGTAAGTGCATGAACAATTCTTGACGCTGAAAACTGGGTGAAAGTAATGGGGCGAATTGAGCCTTCCTCAACAAGAACCGTCAACTGCTCCAGCATACTTTTCAGATATGAATCTTCCAATTCTGTGATATCCACAATTTTGTAGGAAACATTTGGCCTAATTTTTTCAACCTCGTTTGGCTGCCAAATTTCCAATTTGCTGATTTCTACAAAGAAGCCACCATCCTTGCAAGCTTTTAACGAGGCTTCTTTGAATCCCGGTCCAGTCAAGCAATTCAGGACGACATCCACCCCTTGACCATTCGTCACTTCCATAATTTGCTTCCCAAAATCCAGCGTCCTCGAGCCAAACACGTGTTGCAAACCAAGATGCCGTAAATATTTCCGCTTTCTTTCGCTGCCCGCCGTTCCAATAATATTTAGTCCTAGATATTTCGCTATTTGTACTGCCATCAACCCAACTCCACCAGAAGCCGCATGAATCAATATAGTTTGACCTTTTTTAGCCTTTGCGATATTCACAATGCAAAGCCACGCGGTTAGAAATGCAGTTGGGAAGGTTGCTGCTTCGGAAAACGTGATGCTTTTGGGGATCCGCGCTAAAATGTTGGAGGAATAGCGAAGCAAGCCTCTCACAACGGTTTGTCGTTTTGAATACCCAAATACATAATCCCCGACTTTCCATTCTCCCTTTGTGTTTTCTCCAAGAGAAGTTATTTCCCCAGCAAAATCCATCCCGAGGGCACCCAACATTTCAAATTCTGGAGTGGGCTTGAGCACGCTGAACACATCCCGAAAATTTAAGGACACGCTTTTGACTCGGATCTCCACCTCATCTGGTTTTAACGGGCTTTCTTCATTTGCTGCCGAATATTTCAGGTCGGAAATAAGGTTAGATGCCGGAAGTTCGATGGAGTAATCCCCGGATTCTGAAACTGGGATGTGCAAAGGAATATTTTTGAGTCCTATCTTGCTTTTTTGGAGTCGCCGAGCAGATCGTACCCCATTCCGGTACTGAATCTCACTCTCATCATCGTTGGAACGCCACACCTCGTCAAACAAAATCTGAAGCCTTTCTTCAATTCCAACCTGGGAGTCCAACTCAATCAATTTGGATGACAGACCAGGAATTTCAAACTGTGCAGTTCTCACAAAACCCCAAAGAGTTGCGGCTAACGGAGAACAGCCATTTGTAGCAACAATGAGTTTTGGTATGGAGGTTTTCCAGGGGAACTTGATGAGGCATTTTGAAACCTGGAGAAGGGGTTTCAGCAAGATACTATAATTGTTAGGTTCAATCCCACTCTCGTCCTCAACCACGAAAAGAATCCCTTCTAAAGTCTCCCCATGTTTTTGCAACGTTTCTTCAACAAGCCCGCTTTCTCCATTATTCAGCGTTAGTATAACCAGATTTCTCCGCAACTTTGTAAGAAATCTTTGAGTGGATTCCTCCAAAATCTTATTTTTCTGGGCGCAAAGTAGGAGCCAACTTCTTTCTTGGGTTTCTATGCTCATTTCTGCGTTTTCATGCAACTCGCCACTTTTGAGTTGGCCCACGATAACCCCCATCTTTCCTCCAGAATGGTAGATTTTCTTACTAGAACCGAAGCCAACCTCTCCCATCAAACGGGCCAAGCTCTCCGTATCCATTGCGCAGTGAGATGGCCGAAGTTCAAAATCTTCACGATTCCAGTAATTCTCTGAGAGTCCGAAAACAATGTCGAGTTCCGGAATGGGTCCGTTCATGTCTTCAACTATGATGATTCCCCCAGGTTTTGTGAGTGTTTTTAAATTTTCCAGACTTTCCCTACAGTTTTTAGTGATGTGGAGGGTATTTTGGATGACAACAATGTCAAAATGGGATGGAGGTAGCCTTTGGTCCAAGGGATTGCTTTCTATGTCCAGTTTTACCCACACGACATTAGCCCTCGTTGTCAATTCAGGATTTGAGGATGTGGAGGTCATCCAGTATTCAAAATCAATATCATCATCATCCATTGCTGAAAGCGCTTCATTTATAAAGCTTCTAGTTTTGCTTCCAATATCTAAAATCCTCATAATCTTGCCGGAATCACGACCACCAGTCCTTTCCCACATTTCTCTTGCAATATCAGTAAACACCTTAGAAGAGACCTTCCCTCCATCATTGAAAAAACTACCAGTTTCTCCATAAAGCTGTGAAATATCAATTTCAAACAAATCTTGAATTTTAATTTCGCCTCTGAAAACTGCCGCCAGCTGGGATCCACAAGGGTGAATTATATTTTGGAGGGCCGCGTAATTTGACGCTTGTTCATTAAAAATCTGCTCAATTTCCCGCTTAGTTTCGTTCTGAGTTTTTGGAGCGTCTAGGCAAACATACGAAAAAAGATGGCGGAATGCTGGAACGAAGGCTGGTACTACTTTCAAATTTACCGCCAGCTCATCCAACTCAATGTTCTTGTTTAAATTTGGCTGCCAGCCAAGTTCATAGAGCGCGTTGAGTACATAGAGGGAAACCAACTGGTTAATATTATCATCAAGCTGCTTTTCTCGGCGGGAAAATCCATTTCTTCTATTAAAATATTGAAGGAGATTTGGAAAATTGGGGGAATCTGTGTAATCCTCTGTTTCATCAAGCACCATAAAGCTAGCAGGCTGACTTGAGCTTGGAGAGGGCTTCCAGTGTATTTCATATTTCGCGGGTTCTAAAATTTTCCTTGTTTTTACACCAGCTGCGTTGAGAATTGAGCTAACCGTCGTCTTCTTCAAAATAGGTTTATCCATAATTGAAATCACGTTGTTTTTCGAGTCCAGCAGATAAACAGTTTCCGCGTGTGATAAATTGCAATAAACGTACAACTCCTTGTCAACGAAAGAAGAAAAGCGGGAGAAACAAATAAATTTTTGAATAGCAACCGGAACTTGTAAAGTTGTTTGGATAGATTCCTTCGCTAATATAAAACACTGGATCATTGCATCAATTAGCAAAGGATGACAAATATAATCTCTTTGCTCAGCTTCCGGAATGTTTACAAGTTGTGCCAATGTCCCACCTTGCCCCTGGTGTATTTTTCGCAGAATTTGGAATCTCGGCCCGAATTGGAGTCCAATCCTTGCTAAATCCCCATAAAACTTAGCTGCTTGCACTTCCAGTTCCGTTTTTAAGGTCGCAATATCAACTAGAGTGAATATTTCAGTTGGTTTTGTTCTTATAGACTCACAGGACGCATAAATATTCCAGTTTCCAGGCGTCCCCTTGTCTTCCATTTCTAACCCATAAATTGAGGTGGCACCTGATTGGCTTGAAATCGTCTGAATAGTTTTGTTCTGCCATGTTTGTAAATGAAGGGGACGATGAACGATGAAATTTTCAAGCACAATTGGATTGTCATCATCATCACCACCACCTTGTTTGAAATGCTGAGCGGCTAGAGCCATTTCCATGTAGCCGGCTGCTGGAAATATGACTTCATTTCCGATGACGTGGTCGTGTAAAAAGCCTCCATTTTTGGGAGCCGCTCCCAACCAATTTTGGTATGCTATTTCATTCGTTGGATTTACAGCGTTTGTGAAGTGGACGCCCAGCAGGGGATGAATGGGCTCTGGAAACATTTCAGTTGTAGATTTTTCATTTGGCTTCGTTGCTTCCTTTTTAAACCAGTATGATTTCCTTTGGAAGTTGTAATGAGGTAGGGAAACGAGGTGGAACTGGTGTGGATTCGGCTCATAAAACCTTTCCCAATCGATGTTGTAGCCGGATTCATACAAAACTGCTAATGTGGAGAGGATTTGCACCCATGGGCGCTCAGCGGCCTTGAAATTGCTTCCGATATCTGTGGGTTGTGTAATTTTGGTGTCGTTTTGGAAAAGTAATGAATCCTCCAAGCCCATTTGTATACAAATTCGGCAGCCATTATTATTAGCAGCTGCATTTAGCATTTCCTCACTTTCAAGAGCAAAGAAAGGAGTTACTTCTTCAGTTTGATTTTGATTTTGTTGAGAGGGTGAATCAGCAATTAGCTTGAAGACTTCTTCAATACTCCGTAAATTTGCAGCCACTTTCCCAGCTAGTTCGCCAGACCCATGAGCAACAATTAGGTTGGGTTTGACGCCCCAAAATTCCCAAAGTTTGAAGAGGGAAAGTGACACTGAAAAAGAACAAAGTTGTCGCTCTTTCTCATTGAGTTTGCTTTCATTCCGCTCAGAATTTAGATAATCTGATGGGGTCAAGCCCATAATATTTTTGCAAATCCTGTCGCAATTTTTCATCTGCTTTTTGAAAAATTGGGATGTGGAATAAAGGCTGGAATAGTAGCTTCTGGTGGAAGGGCTCCGTAACGTTTCATTAGGGAAAAACATGCAAACTTTTAAGGGCTCAAGTTGTTTTTCTTTGTTTGTGCGCTGCTGAAGACTTGCAATTAGCTCATTTTTGGTACGGCCAAGCGCAACCTTTCTACTTCCAAAATGGTGAGTTCTACGGGCGTTTGATGTGTACGCAATATTTGCAAGCAGGCTGTCTTTTTCGGAGCTGGTCGTTTGGAGAAGGTTTATGTAAGAATTTGTGAGCTGTTCCAACGCTGCGTCAGTTTTTGCAGAGAGAGCCAACAGATGAATGGGTGCAGCATTTTTATTCTGACGTGACCCCTTTTTCTGCTTTTTTGGAGCTTCTTGAATAATCATGTGGACGTCGGTTCCGGTAATCCCAAAATTTGAAACTCCTGCGATTCGAGGTTGGCCAGAGAAACTTATCCATGGTACAGCTTCCCTTGGAATTTTTCCAGGGATCTCGTCGAAATTCACCTTCGGGTTTAATTCCTTCAGGTTGATGTGAGGTGGGATTAGCTCGTGCTTCAGAGCAAGCAGCACTTTGATCAAACCTGCCAAGCCGGAACATGATTCTGTGTGACCAATATTAGTTTTTCCTGAGCCAATCCACAACGGAGTAGTTCTCAAACCGTGGCTGCTGGTGTATGCCTTTACAATTGCTTCAGCTTCAATAGGATCTCCAACTCCCGTGCCAGTTGCATGAGCCTCAACATAGCCAACCTCCTCAGACTTCACTCCAGATTTTAGTAGCGCGGTCTTCATTGCCAACGCCTCGCTCTCAACTGTTGGTGTTCCAAAACTGCGACTAAGTCCTTCTTGGGTGGAGGCTGAACCTCGAATAATCCCGTGAATCCTGTCACCATCTCGAATGGCATCTGAGTAGCGTTTGAGCACCAGCGCAGCTACCCCTTCAGCCCTCCCATATCCATCTGCGTTGGCATCAAACGTCTTGCAAATCCCATCCTCAGCCCAAACCACTTTGGACAAAGTGTCAAATTGTAGAATGATATTGGAGCCGGTGGCCACCGCCATAGGGCACTCTCTTTCAAGTAGACTTTTGCAAGCGAGGTTCACTGCTATCATTGAGGATGAGCAAGCACTATCTGTCCCAACGCTTGGGCCTGTGAACCCATAGAAGAAGGAGAGCTTTCCAGCGGCGCCACCCAAACTGTTCCCGATATACTTGCGTATAAACTCTTGATCGGATGGTAGGACGTTATTGAGACACTCTTTGTAGTCGTAAATCCAGCTCCCATGAAATATTCCAGTGGGGGTCCCACGTAACTTGTCCAGACTCACCCCGGCATCCTCAAATGCTTCCCAACTCACCTCGAGAATGAGTCGAGTCTGTACATCAGTTAGGGCCGCCTCACTTGGCGACATTCCAAAGAACTGCGCATCAAACTCGTCAATTGGGCATTTGAGATAGTTGGCTTTCACATTGGCTCCCAAGTTAGATAGTAAAACTCGTTGTTGGGATGGGAGAGAAGAGGTATTCCGCCCATTTTTCAAAATTTCCCAATATTCCTCAACAGAATCGGCGCCTGGGAATCTGCATGACATTCCTACTATCGCCACCCATGTTTTTGTATCAGGATCTTGGAGAGATTCTATGTCCTCTATCTCAACTCCGAAGCTGTCAAGATCTGGAGCGTTGAATTTCGCAGAATCAAGTTGTTTCACGTTGCCCCCGAAATGAGTTCCCACCAGCTTGATAAAGTCTTCAGAGCTCATTGTAAGTGAATGTTTAACGACGATATCTATTACGGCTTTCCATTGAGACACATTCGGACTGAGGGCGACAATCTTCCATTCCCCGGTGTTTGTTACGAGTATATCATAACTGTCCACGATCTCGGATTCATTGATAACCTAAATTGGAAAAGAAATCAGGTTTGTTATATACAAACATATCATTTTACTGCTTGTGTGCTTTTTGGCTGCATTAGCTCCATGTGTGCATTCCTCAAAATAGAAAATAATTCAAGAATTTTTAAATGTGAAACTATAACTACACCGCCTCCGATCCTATCGTGTTCCTAGCTGACCCTGTTTTAAGGCAGCAACCCAATGTAATTTAAATAAAAATCAAATGTTGGACTTTAAAATTTTAAACAATACTCCGCAAAAAGGGGCACAGACTTTTTCTGCAATATTTTTAGGTAAATCTACGCTGTCAGTTAGAACGCTAATTAACGTCCCTGAAATTTTCAAAAATTCCTTGCTTGAAGCTTTTTTTTTAGAAATATTACTACCAGACTAAAAACTAAAAATTCTCAAAATTAAATTTTTTAATTCAAATTTTTGTTCAAATTCGTGTTCCTAGTTACCAAATAAAAGTTGAAAATATTCTACAAATAAATTGTAACAAAAACTGTTGACGGTTAAAGAATATTCGAAGTTGAATATAATAACTTAATACAATTTTCATCGTGGAAATTCTATTTTTTACACAGAAGCTTCAGGCATTGAAATTTGAAAATTTTAGAATGGCTAATTAACGTCCCTGAGTACTAACTAACTGTTTTTTGGAATTATTTATGGAAGTATTTTGGAATTTTTGTAACTTTTGAAATGGCTTTCTACAAACAAATTCATGAACATTGTTTGATTTTTAACAGATTTTTACCTAAAATGAAACCTATTCCATATAAATTCCAAAATATTTGCAGAAACATTAAACATTCCTAACGAGACTAAACTTCTGCTATTTGTAACGACCCATTCCGTGTTTTTACAAAAGAAATATTATATTCATTTATTTTAAAGTCAAATATCATCATTTAAAGTGCTCCTACAAGTCAACAGAGAAGGCAACATTCAGTAGCATAAAAACTGCGTAAGATTTTCAACAAATTCTAATGCCATTTTATTGGCAAATTTGCACATTGGATTCGATTGTATTCGCTATTAAAAACTTAAGTTTATTTTACTCTCATTCTTTTCGGGACCTTCTAACAAACGTTCCTTCATGTTTGCACACGTATGTTTCTAGAGAAACTGTGGGAGAAAAGGGAGCAACTAAATGCATTATACTTAAAGTAAATAAATTTATCACTAAAACGAACCGTAACGCTGGGATCAATAACGATGACTTTGCTGAACGATGAAAACTTCAAGGCCTGCAGAAGCAGCGCATCTTTTGCCTCCAAATGTATCTCGACTTTCTCACCTTCTCCAAATATGACGTAGTCAAAGATGGCCTGTAGCTTGTATCTAAATTCAAAAGTTTTTATTTTGGTGACATCTTAGCAAACACATAAACCATAATAATATTAATCTTGTTTTACACAACAGCTTTCCCTAGGAGTGGAGACACAATTGCAAGAACGGGTCCAGTTGTTTTTCTTTTCCGTATTATTGTTCCGCAAAGAATCCCACTGGAAACGTGGTCCTCAGCGGAAATTACAACGAGCCAAGCCGGATTACTTCCTGAAAATTGATAATTTAGTATGTTAGAAATAGTAACAAGAAAAACAGTAACTAGTCAGTTAGTGATAGTAAAGCTATGAAATACAGCGAAGCAAATTACCTCTCATGTTATTAGTCTTGGCTTTGTACTTCGGGAGATAAAAATATAACGATCGTTTTTCTTGTAGAAACAAATCGAGACTAATCTTTGTTCTAAAAAGAAAACCAGTTAATAAAGGTTGAACACACGGCTATTTCAACTTCGTGAAGAAGCTTCAGGTAGTCCGTAAGCATTTATTGTATATCGTGTCTTTCTTTATGTAAATTTTCCCACGTGTGGATGATAGATAGGCAGACGCTCATGAAGCCCCTGTTTGAGCGTTTCGTCGCGTATCAAAAATGTTGCCAATCTTTTACATTTTTACTAATTGATCCACAAATAGTTTAGATTAGAACACTAAATTTAACTCGCAGTAATTGCTCTGTAATATAATCATCGATTGGTCCAACGTACAATACTTTCCGTGCGAAATCATCGTTGAAAGACAACTGATGTGATTGTCACATTGTTATCGTTCGTGGGTGACTGGTGTGGGCAATTAGATTGTTGGTTGTTTATTAATGACGTTGTGTTTGATTTATTTTTATTTGGTTTAACTTACTAGTGTGGGTTTCAAGTTTTGTCATGCTTCAAGTTGCAAAACTTCGACCGTTTTACAGTAAACCATGGTGATAGCCTGACATTGCAAACAAAGTTTATGCAAAATAATCCTGCCACTTGTCACTCAACAATTGAGATATTCGTTTTTTTAAAGTTGATTGAACAATTAAAATTTAGACACTGCATTATATATAAACATGGGTTTATGGGCCATTGGAAGTATATTATTTTCCCTTAAAATCAAATTAGGATATATTTT
Organism: Orchesella bifasciata; assembly: GCA_034697805.1. NCBI lineage: Eukaryota > Metazoa > Arthropoda > Collembola > Entomobryomorpha > Orchesellidae > Orchesella > Orchesella bifasciata. The sequence goes on along the minus strand of JAQGAP010000318.1, from coordinate 31,281 downwards.
TTATTTCTATGTATGGGCATTTCATTATGAATTTGAAACTTTAAACAATGAAATTATGACATTCATTACAAAAATTTGAAATTTGGGCGGCCATTTGATTCGAAAAGTCAATTTATGATATGTCATTACAAATTAGAAGTTCAATAAATACACCCAATGGCAATGTATTTATCAGCATTAAGTCGAGTTTCTTTTCTCATAATTTATTACTGGTTCTGGTTAGGTTCATGATAATAGACTCCGTGGGAAAACAGGTGAATCAAATTCTTGTCAAGACGAGTATCTTTCTTTTCAATCAAATTGCAAAATGCCAATATAAACTACAAAATGAACATTACAGATCAAATGTATGATGTCAACACCTGGGGAAACCCAAATGAAGAGCCAATCAAAATCAATCATATTATAAAGACTAATTTTGACTAGTTTTTCTTATTTTTAATCAACGATTTCCTCTTTCTGCTCAATTTCTTGTTTTTAATTGCGGATCTCGTGATTTTCTGTTATAAGCATATTTCATAGCTCCTTTGTTGAATGAAATACATGTTAAATGAAAAAATTGAGATTTTGAGGTACATTGAAAGCTGCAAATGACGCAAATAATAAACAGGTTCTCAATATTCATCACAATACAAGATTAAAAAAAATACAAAATTGTGAGTTTCCCGAATCCCATTAAAACCAGGCTATTTCAAAATATATCATTGCTAATTTAAAGTCTGGATATTTGTTCGTGAGTAGAGTGCAAAATTGTACAATGCAAACCAATAGGAGCAAATCTGTAGTTTTCCATAAAGCTGGTATACGTCGGGCTTTTGGCTTACGTGGTGGGAAAACATAATATTATATTCATTTTCTCACTCATTAAGTGTAAATTATAGACTGTCTGCTGATATAAACTAGACAGCTTGTTAAGTGGTTACTTCAGTGAGCCAAATTTCCATTTTTGCGTTGCTTTTAATTGTTAAGATTGGTTATTTTTATGGGATTCACGTGCTAGATAAGACTCTGGGTATCAGCACGTAGAGAACATGTTAGACTATTAGCGAATACGAAAGATATAACCTGAACCAAGCAAAAAATTAAGCATCCTTCACGTGCTAACTTTTTATTGAGATGGGATTGAATGATCAAAAATGCCAGCTAAACTTGTGTAATTTCCATGCGTCATGTTCTTTATTACTTTGAGGTAGGTCACATGTCAGACACTTCCAGTAGCTGGAAAACGTCACCAAGCTCAAATCTAGCAAGTATACGATCGACTTTTTTTGGTATCATTTTAGTTGTAACAATATTCGAGAACGAACGAAAACATATAAGTTGAATGTGAATGCACAGGTATACATCGAAAGTGAGTGAGTCTATTTTCTCATGTAATCAACTTTTCGATAGATCAATTAACTGATAAAACATACGACATAAATCAAAAGTTACCTCCAATACGTAAGGACTAACACGTAATTTTCTGTAGGTGCGTCATACTCTCCTCAAAGTGGCTGAGCAGCTCTTGGAACTCATACTGAGATTGAATAAGGGAAGATTTCTCCACTATAAGAGTTGCATAGAAGTCTCCTCCATAATTGGAAATGCCGAGAGAATAGCCTGAAAATGAAAAAAAAAATTGAGTTTCAATTTCATAATTTACGACAGTTTATTAATATACACAAACGTTAACTTACAAGTTCCATATGCATACGGCGGCCCACCAAAAAAGGAAGTGACCAACCCACCTTGAAACCAGAAAATTTGATCCGACATTGGTGTGACGGAAATGAGACAAAAATAAAAATTAAACAGGGAAATAATGGCCCGTATCCCCACATCCGGTAAGATACCCGCTAAATGTGACATATAAAAACTGGCAATGGTCTCATATTCATTATCTGGAGTCAAATGAATCAAATCATTGGTTGTGGTCAACATTCTCTTCATGATATCCTTGCTAGGTTGTGTCATCATCGGGACAGGTAAATTTCTCCCATAAACGGCAAACCGGTTTTGTGTCAAGTCATTTAGTAATGATGCTCCAGCTGGTATAACTTTTGTTAATGCAACATTCACCGAGGTATGAGGTCCCACGTTCCTTTGTTCCGCAAAGGTTCCCATAGCTCTCAAAAATGCAGTGCCAAACACAGCAGCAACAGTTTTGCATTTAGCTTCATTTTGTATTTTCCGTACTGGCTCGCTTTCTACCTTTATGTTTCCAATGAATGAATGCCCACTATTTTCAGTTGCAATCCCTTCCTGAAAAATGCGGGTGGTTTTGAAACCTTCACCGAATCTGATTATCATACTATCCAATGCGCCAAAAACGAACATTTTCAGGTAGAAAATAGCTATTCTAGAAAATTTCCAATTGGTTCGTTTGGATAAGGCTTGAACTGCGATTTTGGATTCTTGCTCATCATCAAAAATGCAGGTTTGGATAAATTTCACAAAATGGTTCCCATCCATGTATGCATGACATGTGCGAATAATCACAGCAACTTGTGTTTGAGCCACCTGTGAAGCAGAAGTTTTTGTGCGAACTTGAGGAACCACAAGTATTTCCCATTTTGGCTTGTTTTCAACTGGCTTTTGATTTACGGCCTTGTTTAGGAGTGACAATAGTTCTGTTTCTGAATAAACCCTGCTCCAGTCTTCTCCTCCAGGACAAAGTTTGACGTGTGATTGAATATCAAATCCTCCCAAAAACTGCACATCTTCCCAGCACCGAAACCCCAATTTTTTGCATGGAACAAACTGCAACTTTTTGTAATTTTCTGATACTGATGAGTTAATCACAATTTTGGAATACAGTTTGGAACGTAATTTCTCCAAATTTTCTGGACCAAACTTCAGTTGAGCTAGAAAACATGCCGTAATCATCATCGAACTGGGTCCAGTATCTTTGCACAAATCAGCATCCATCGGCTCCATAATTTTAAATCGGTTTTTGTATTTGTAGGAAAACAAAATGTTGACAACTTGTCTAATCGGAATTATCACAATAACAATTAGTAAGCCTATCATTAAAAGTGTCACCGTTGTGAATATTCCAACAAATGAGTAGGCAAGAAGGGAAATTCCCTTCAATAATATTGATATGCTCAGCTCCATTGTGTAGAGTTTCAAGAGACAACGATTTAGATACAGGCTGCGTTTGCATACATATGCATACTGACCATCGGATGTAATCTTTTTACACGTTTACCTAACACTGCCAAGTATTATGTCTGACATTTAATTGCTGGTTGGGTGCAAGATTAGGGATAACGTGGGAAAATCTTATAAATATGACTTGACGTAACTTGAAATTCATATGTATATGAATCCAGTCCTTGCCACCCTTTTCCTATAAGACAATGCTCCTCCTTTACAATATTAAATGGAAAGTTTTAATTATAGCTATATAAATCTATACTACCAATATTCCGTATATTATTCTATATCCACCAATTTAGCTGGAACGTATGACGTCAATACCTGGGAATTATTGCGTAATTAAAACTTCATTCGAGGCTGACAAGCTCAACTTAAAATATTCCGTTTATCAGAGGCAAATGAAAAGCAACCTAGTCAAATCATTAATTTTATCAAGATAAGTTTTGCGTAAATTAATGACTTTTTAATAAACAATTTCCTTATTCTGGTCAAGTTCGTTGTTAAACTTGTTCTTATCTGCGAATCTGGTATTTCCGTAATATTACGTCAATTTCATGTATCTTTTGCTGAATAGAAATCACGTTGTTAAATGAGGCAAATCTCGAGATTTTTAGGTACATCTAAATTTGTAAATGACGCAGATAAGACAGCAACAGGTTCCCAATAATCATCGTTACACAAGTTTGTCTGAAGATAATACTAAATTGCGACCTCTTCCTCAATCCCATCCAATTCAGGTTATTTCAGGTTGTACCCCACAGGAACAAATATGTAGTTTTCCATAAAGCTGACTTTCGTCCGATTATTACGCTTTTGTCCTTAGGCTTGCGTTGTGGGTGATTTTGTAGGAAAACATGATATTTCATTCATTTTCTCACTCATTAGGTGTAAATTATAAGCTACCTCCTGATAAACTAGATTACAGCTTGTTAAGTTTTGATTTCAGTGAGCCAAATTTCCTCTTATTTTTGCGTTGTTTTTAATTGTTTAGGTTTCTTTATGGGATTCACGTGTTATCGTTCACGAGTCTATAGGTATTAGCACGTTGAGAAGATATCAGAATAGAGGTAGAAACGAATGTTATAACCTGACGCAAGCAAATAAGTGAGTATCGGTAGCGTGTTAAATTTGGATTTAGACTAATTTTATGATCTTTTAATGAACAGTGTTCTCATTCTGCTCAAGTTCACAGTCAAACTTGTTTTTAATTGCGGATCTCGTGTAGAACCCAATTTCATACCTCATTTGTTAAATGGAACACATGTTGAATGAGATAAATCTCAATATTTTTCAGGTACCTTCTGCAAATGACGCAAATGAAAAACAGGTATTTAATATTCATCACGACACGAGTTTCTTAAGGAAAATACAAAATTGTGAGCTTCCTCAATCCAATCCAGTTCATGTTATTTAAGAATATATCATTTTAATTATACTTCCCGACATTATTTCACATGTTGAGTCCAAAGTCGTACATTACAAATCACCAGAAACAAAATTTAATTATTCATAGTTTTGATCCCACTATTACGCCTTCATCTTTGGACTTGCGGAAGCGTAGTCAATCATTATGTTTCTTCATTTTTTGCTGAATGGTAAGCTGCCTGCTCAGAAAGATGATGGCAACTTGATAAGACCAACTAATTACAATCAGGTACTTCACTAGGTATCAACTGCGCGTTTGAAAAATAATATGTAGTGGAAGTATACGAGCCAGAATGTTACCCACTATTCACATCCCAACTTTTCATGTGGGTGGGATTGAATGTGAACCTGCTAGCAATACTAGTATGTACTCCATGCGTCATTCTCTTAATTAATTGGTGGTACATCACAACTCAGAAATTTCCAGACGCTACAAATCGTAGACATAGCTCCAGCCTTATAACGAGGATTGCAGCCTCTAAATGTTCTCAGTGTGATTTCAGCAGTTGGTACTGTTTAAAAAACCCGCATTGAATATTTAGCTACCGGAATTTTTTCGCTGAAATTATTAAAGGCTCTATCAATTTTTGGAGACCAATATGAAGAGTAAGTGGTACTGTTTTTAATTTTTTTATATATAAGTATTTATTTCAAAAATTAACAAATTTACTTTCTTTCTCCTAAAAGGAGTCCACGAGCAACTTTGGCTTACGTCCGTTCTAACCGACACGGACGTGCCGAAGGCACTGACCATTTATTTTTCGTTGAGAAGAGCCACCACCTCTAGAAAAATTGGGGTGATTGTCTCACCCGGAGTTTCAAGCCGGCTTCGAGAGACCCTTGAGGGTTGCTTCGACTTTGTTTTTACCCTCCAGGAAGATCGAAATGCTGGTTTAAAAAATGAAGAGTTTGTGAAACTCTTTGGGCTAACCCTAAGAAACTTTGAGATTTGTGTCATGCTCGCTCCTAACATGATGGTAAGTTTTCTGTTATATTATCATTAATAATTTGTTCAGGATATAAACTCTAACGACTTTTATCAGGTTGTGCAAAATTGTGACGAGCTGTTTGACTGGGTGGGAAAAAACTGCAGCCAATTTGCATCAACGAAAAATGGAGATGCGTCAGTTATTGCGATGCGACCTTCTCTTCCTCAGTTCCATCGTTTACTAAATAAACTGAAAAACAACGGGGGTAAATGGGCAGGAAACGAAACTGAAACGAGGGAATTCATCGACGATAAATACAACCGGAACCTGATGATTGATTCGGAAATGCTTGTGGAGTAAGTTTGTTCACGAATACTAATGTGAAATATAATACAGGATTCTTATTAACAGCGAAAATGATCCGTTTTATTTTTTAAAGAAATGGAAAGGATGTTTCAATAGTCAAGCTTCCTGAGATACTCGGAAATGACTGGAAGAAAACACAATTGGGACACGTTGGCCAGGTAACTAAAAAGTTTGTGAAAGTTCTTATCATGTAGCAAATCCGTTACAGGGGCTAGCATTTAAAGTTTTTATTTTTTCAAAGATTGTGCTGGGACTCTGGAAAAATATTCAGAGCGAGAACGTTCAACCGCTGCTGGAAGCTTCAAGACACGTATGCAAAACCACTATATAAATTTTCTACCTTATAATTGACTATACCAATTAGTAATTTTTTTGAAATAGTTCTTATTTTTACAGTTAATTTCGCTATCAGAAAAGAACTTCTGTGTGTTTAAATTTATATTTAGATATTAATTAATACAGTAATATAAGGAAGTGAAAGGGTAAAACGTATTTTAAAACACAATTAACTTTTTTTGGTTCTATCGGAATCGGAATCATTTCAAGTAATTCAAAAGTTGAAGACAAAATTTTGTCGCATTTTCGTCTCAAACTTCGCCACGCTACTCATGATTCGCAATAAAATGAAGCGAATTTCTGGAATCAGATTGAATTTTCCTACGTTGAGACCTTGTCAGTGGTAACCCCTGGATTTTCACCAAACTTGGTCAAATCAATAATTTTATTGGATAATGAACGCGTTTAATTGCAGTTCTACTACGGACATTTTTTCCGAAGATTCTTTTTTCAAATTTTGAAAATAAAAAAAAAAACTTTAGAAAAGAAAGCATGGGAAAAGTGAAAGTAACAAAGGGATATTCTCAAATTTTGAAAATTAAAAAAAAAACCCACTGAACAGTACTTAATACGCGTAAAATATTTTTATAGGAAAGCAATCATTTCTACTCATTTAAAGTCATTTCCATGTTCCCCTAAAATTCACGTTTAAAAAAATTTCGGAACCCTTTGTTACTTTCACTTTTCCCATATTTTTTCCCATAACGAATTTTCAAAAATTTAAAAAATTGAAAAACGTCATTGTGTTAGGAAAAATGTCCTTAGTAGAAAAAGCATGTTCACACTTTTATTACTCAATAAAATTAATGATTTACCGAGTTTGGCAAATATCCACGGTTAGCCCTGACGAGGTCTTCTAGTTAGCTAGTACAAGATTTTCATTCTTTTTTTTTTCAAAAGATTTCATTAATGGGTATTTCTGAAAAATTCTGAAAAATAGTTAAGCATTTTATGGGAAACTTGAAGTTAGCAAATTCATGTAATTGGAAATTTAAAATATTTAAGCCTTTACCGAAGCCAGAATCGCGTTCGGGGTTTGGATTTTCAATGACTTCTCCACCATCCCACGTAAAAAAGTGTTGGCTTTCACACTTTTATTGTTTCAATTAAAATTCAATCTCTATCTGCCGGCTTAGTGAATGTTTTATCCCATGGTTTTGGTAGTTCATGTTTTGGAATTTAGAACCCAAACAAAGAAACCCATAATAAAACAAGGTTCACTGTATAATTCATAAAGTAGAGCTAAAAAGATAAAACTTATAACACAAATCAAATTTACGCCTCAGCTTGAAATTTAAAAGTTTTTTTTTCGAAAATTGCGAAAAATAGCTGAGTTAACAATATCGTGACATAATTTCTGAACAGGGTGCTTTTTTAAAGCAATTTTAAAACGCATTAATAAAATTTTTGAAGATCTTTGAAAAGATGAAAGACTTTTTTAAAAATTATCCTTATAGTTAGCAAAACTCCGCAAATAGTTCTTTAATTTTAACAAAATTTTAACTTGGTTTTTGCTTACACTTTTTTAGCCGACTAGAGAACAACCTGCATCTTACGAAACGGATTCGATTGCCATCGTCGGCATGAGTTGCCGATATCCGGGCGCCAATAATCTGGAAGAATTTTGGGATATTTTATTGGAAGGGAAAGATGCAACTGGAAATCCTCCACCCTTTCGTTGGCTGAGAGAACAATGTAGCAGGCCCGTAAAAGCCGGTCACCTGAAGACGAACGCCGGTTTTTTAAAATGTCCTGTGAACGAGTTTGACGCCAAGTTTTTTGGACTGAGTCCCAAAGAAATGAGCTGCTTGGATCCTCAAGCTCGCTTGTTACATGAGCTTGTTTGGGAGGGACTTGAGGATGCGGCAATTAACCCCCAATCCCTTGAAGGAACCCACGGAGGAGTGTTCATTGGTTCCTGGACAAATGATTTTAAAGAAATACTGACAGAATCTGGAAACGACGACTTTTACAGAAAATACATGGGAAACTCAATTGGAGCAGGAGCTGCTAGAATCTCCCACTTGTTGGGCTTAACTGGACCGAGTGTCGCGACTGAATCTGGATGCTCCGCAGCGATGGTCGCTGTACACCTCGCGTGTAAAAGTCTTGAGCGACGAGAGACAAATTTAGCTCTTGCTTGTGGAGTCAATCTCTTACTCCACTCTTTTGATGAGGACATAATGCCGATGGTTCTTTCTCCAGATGGGCGTTGTAAAACTTTTGATGCGAAAGCAGATGGGTTCGCAAGAGCGGAAGGGGCTGGAGTCCTGATTTTGAAACGGGTTTCCGACGCTATTCAAGATGGAGATAAAATTTGGGCGCTGATAAAAGGCTCCGGAATGAGTCAAGAAGGAACGAGCAAAAGCATGGGAACACCAACCGTTCATAGTGAATCTTTAGCAATGACGCTAGCTCTGGAAGATGCAAATATGGAACCAAATCAAATTTCTTATGTTGAGACGCACGGAACTGGCACTGCTGTGGGAGATCCTCTGGAAGTTGCGTCCATTGCAAAAGCTTATCACTCAAAAGATAGAAAGGAGCCATTGTTGATTGGCTCTGTGAAAACCAATGTGGGGCATACTGAATCTTGTTCCGGAATCACGGGGATTATGAAGGTGGTGCTTGCAATGCAACATGAAATCATTCCACCTCACAGGAACCTTGACACGCTGAACCCTGCAATTGATTTGGAAGCCGTTCCAGCAAAAATCCCCCTCCAGCCTGTGGAATGGAAGAGGCAAAACGGAAAACCGAGGCTGGCGGGTGTGAGTTCCTTTGGAATCACAGGCACCGATGCCCACGCAATCATCCAGGAGGCTCCAAACCTTCCCGGAAATGCGATAGCTTGCAGTTCTATCGAGCGACCTTTGCACATCATGAAAATCTCTGGGAAGACTGGTGAAGCGTTGGAAGCTCTTCTGGATAAATACAAAACTCATTTCATGAAAACCAGCAGTGATTTCAAAAACGTGGCATACACAGCCAATATTGGTAGAGCTGATTTCAACCAGAGAGCGATTTTAATAGCCAAATCTAATGAAGATACTGTAAAGATCACCGAGCAGAATAAATTCATGAGGGGCAATCCGCAACACGAAAGCACAGGGAAGACATGCTTCCTTTTTACAGGACAAGGCTCACAATACCCCGGAATGGCAAAGGAGCTCTACGAAACGAGCCCAGTGTTCCGAATGCACTTTGAATATTGCGAAAAAATACTCAAAAACACCTACAACATTGACATCACTCAAGTACTATGGTCTAAAGCCAAGTCAACTGAAGTGAGCAGAACGATTTACAGCCAGACATCGATCTTCTGCGTGGAATATGCACTCCTCAAATTATGGGAAAGTTGGGGAGTGAAAGCAGACTTTGCACTTGGTCACAGCCTTGGTGAATTTGGTGCAGCCGTTTGTTCAGGAATTCTGAGCATTGAAGATGCCATCAAATTGGTGGCAGAAAGGAGTCGTCTCATTGATGAATTACCTCGGGGGAAAATGCTGGTGATAAAGTCAGATAAAGCGCGTGTGGCCATTTTGATAAAGCAATTCATTGCAAATAATGCCAATCAAAGTCTTGACATTGCTGCTGTAAATTCTCTTGAGCAAACTGTTGTTGCTGGGGATTCTGAGCTGATCTTGGCCTTTAGTGAGCATTGCAAGAGTGCAGGCCTGAAATGCATTGTTCTTGAAACCACCCACGCATTCCATTCAAAACACATGGACCCCATGCTAGAGGAATACAGAATTGTTGCGAAAACGGTGAAAAACATGGGTGGAAACGACTGCAAATACATTTCCGGCATGAGAGGAACAATTGTAGAGGTTGAGAAAATAGGTGCAGAATACTGGGTGGATCACACGAGAGAAAAGGTTGCATTTTTGGATGCAAGCAAAATGGCTGTGGAGCTAGGATGCAGGACTTTCATTGAAATCGGGCCACAACCCGTTCTCTCCGCTTTGACCTTGATGAACAATGACCTGGCCTTGAACTGCTTGCCTTCCCTGAAAAGAAATGAGAATGAGTGGGACACTTTGCTCAACACACTCGGAAAACTGTACGTGAGCGGCGTCCAAATTGATTGGGAAGGTTTTGAGAAATTTTACATCAGAAGCAAAGTCTCCCTCCCGCACTACCCTTTTGAGGGGAAAGTATACTGGCCGGACACGGCAACAGCTTCTGGTGCTGCAATTCATCCACTTCTCGGCATCCCCATTTCAAACGCGTCCTCAACAAAACTGTTCCAATCTGGACTCAATTTAAGCGCCTTGGAATTCGTCAAAGACCATGCTATTGGAGAAAAGGTAATATTTCCTGGCGCTGGCTACCTGGAAATGTGTCTTGCTGCTGGTTTGGCTGCCGTGGAGGGCTCCAATGACGCTTTGTCTTCCCCAACTCGAGCGATGAAAGTTGAAAACTTGACAATTGAAGCCCCGCTTTCTCTTTTGGACTCAAAAACTTGTCAAATGCAGACGGTAGTGGAGCTCAACACCTCCAATGAGAATCAGGGTGACTGGAATGATATGAAAATTAGAATTTTCCGAAGAGTAGAATCCGAGTCAGGAAAATGGATGCCCCACGCCAAAGCATCGTTTTGCCCTGTTCCATCTGCTGAGGAGAAGGAGGTTCAGTTTGACATCAACCAATTCCAAGAAACACTCCAGCTATCTTCGAAGGAAGCAGAAGTCACCCAATTTTACGACAAATTAGCTTCCGTCGGCCTCAAATTTGGTCCAACTTTCCGAAGCATTGAGAAAATATGGAGGGGAAACAGCAACTCAAACACGCTCCTCGCCAAAGTCAAGGTTCCACCAAATGAGGCACAAAATCAGTATATAATTCATCCAGTTGTGCTTGACGCCATGATTCAAGCGACGATGATGCTTCGCCACGCTTCCAACATCAAAAAGAAGCTGTACGTCCCTATCAAAATTGGAAAATTCATTTGGCTTCGCGAAATGGACTCCTCCAAAGACATTTATATCCACGTCAACGACTCTTCCAATGCTTCTGCCCTCTTGGTTGATTCATCGGGCGCCGTTTTAGCCCAAATGTCCTCAATCGAGCTGATTGACACCACTGTCAAAGCTCTGGAATCAGTTTTGGAGCAGCAAACAGTCTCAATGCCGGACATGTGGGAGGAAGTCTGGAAAGGGGAACTGGGGCCGCTCCAACATGCGGTTGACCTGAAGTCTGGAGCTGGGGCTAGATTTTATACACAAGAATTTGAATCGCTGATGAAAAGTTATAATAATCCGTCACCCCACCTTGTGGAGACATTTGGAGAGGCGGAAGAGCTAGTTTATCTTGAAATTCTACGAGCTTTTTACAAATGTGGATGGAGACCTGAGGTCGGCCAGATCCTGGAAAAAGACTCGCTGCTGAAACAACTGAAAATCCAACCGGATTTGGAACACTACTTCCGCTTCATGCTGGAAACCCTGGAGGCTGAGGGTATCCTCTCACCCGTAAATATTGGGAAGAGCTGGAAAGTGGCAAGAATTCCCCCAACCCTGGAGCAAGTGACGGCATTGATAACCTCCCCTAAATTTAGTGTCGGCCTCGTCACCAAATTCAAGCCGGCCCTCATGCTCCTCAAAATGGGTGAGGATTTGAGCAGCATTTTACAAGGGGAGCAGTCTGCCTTGAGACTCCTCTTCCCTCCAGAAAACAGCGGTGCTCCAAGCATGAAAGACTTTTATAATGAATACCACACCACTTTTCTCCTCTGGGAAAGTTTCTGCGTTGCCCATAAACAGCGTCTCGCCCAACTCCGGGATGGAATGAAGGGCACGCGCTTCATCCTTCGTTGTCTTGAAATTGGTTCGGGAACGGGGACATATTCTGCCCATTTTTTGAAGTGTTTGGAAGAAGAAGGCATCGAGTTTGAGTACACCTACACAGATATCTCTGCCGCGTTCTTCCCTGCAGCTCAAAAAAGGTTCGAGAAGTACGGGAAGCAGATCATCTTCAAAAAACTGAACATCGAGGAGGATCCCATTGACCAAGGATTTACTCCAGAATATTATGACTTTGTCTACATGGCCGAGGTCATCCATGCCACGAAGGATATTCGAGAGTCGCTCAGAAATATCAAGATGCTGATGAAACCCAACGCGAGGATGGATATGCATGAGGGAACAAGGGAAAACAGGATGGTAACCTACGTAGTTGGAGCTCTGGATGGATATTGGAGATATGAGGACTTTGACATACGAACAAGACATTGTCTCCTCTCAACCCAAAAGTGGGGGGAAGTTTTTGAACAAACTGGGTTCGAAGTGGATCATATTTTGCCCGTGCTGAACAACTACCACTCACATGTCTGGGTTCACAAAACAACAACCGACTTGAAGCCACCAGTGCGGCGAAAAACCTGGCTTTTGTTCAATTCTGAAGAGAAGCAGGCTTCCACTTATTTGAGGAGGAGAATTGGGGAAGCCACAAATCGAAACGTGATTTCCGTGGTGGGTGGGGCCACTTTGGAGATGACTGGAGGAGCTGAGCCCACGTTCCAAATTAGGAAAGACGTGGAGGAGGATTATGTGGCGCTATTTGGATCTCTAAAAGCTGATAAAGTCGACCTGGAAGGGATTATCTACTGCTGGGCTCTCAATCACGAAGGGGAAGCCTCAAACCAGGAGGACATTCTTCGCCCATTTTTTTACCTCACAAAATCCTTGCTCAACGCTGGTCTCAACTGTTCTCCACGTCTGATCGGACTAACTCACGGAGTTGTTCCAGTTGGCTCCACAAATCTCTCCAGCTTTGGGTTGAGCACCATCTGGGGCTTCGCCAAGGCCCTCAAGAATGAGAACACGGAGCTTGGAGTAAAAATGGTGGATGTTGAGGCTGCAAACCTGACTGAGAATCAGTTGGAGGAGATATTTCACGAGCTATGGAAATCAGACAAGGAAACCATGGTTGCTTATCGAGATGGGAGCCGCTACCACCCCAAATTCCAACCTCACAAACCCCTCGTGAACACCTTGGAGATTCCTCCAGGTATTGACAAGTTCCAGCTGATTTTACCCTCCTCCAAGTCCATTTCTGATTTGCAGTTTGGACCACTGGAACTCGGGAGTTTGAAGGAAACCCTGGTGGAAATTCAAATCCAGGCGGCTGCCCTAAATTTCAGGGATGTGCTGAGTGTCATCAAGCCCACGGATCAGTTTAGGGACATCAACGCGGTAGGAATCGACGTGGCGGGAGTGGTGACAAAGGTCGGAGCAAAGGTCACGGAATGGAAGGTGGGCGACCGTGTTTTTAGCTCGCATGCTCATTCAATAGCACTCCCAAGTCATGCGCATGCCGCCCCAGAGTCGTTGTTGAGGGTCCCAGAAGACATGACGTTGGGTGAAGCGGCTACCATTCCCACCGTCTACATAACTTCTATCAAGTGTCTTCTGGATGTGGCCAAGATAAAGAAGGAGGATACGGTTCTTCTTCACACCGCGAGTGGAGGCGTTGGGCTGAGCGCCATTGAATTATGCAAGTTTGTCGGCTGCACAATAATTGCCACGGCGGGAAGTAAGCGGAAGCAGAATTATTTGAGGAGTTTGGGAATTCAACACATTTTTCATTCGAGGAATACAAAATATGGAGACCAGATTCTAGAGCTGACCAACGGGAGAGGGGTGGATGTTGTCTTGAATTCGTTGACAAGTGAAGGGTTTAAAGAAGCCACGCTCAAGGCTTGTGGAAAAGGTGCGAGGTTCGTGGAAATGAGCAAGCTCAACGTTTGGACGGAGGAGGAAGTGAAGAAATTAAGGCCAGACGTGGACTACACAATTGTTGACGTTTCTTCTGCGGACATAGCTGAGAAAATCCAGCTGTTGAGTGAATTGGATAAGCTCCTCCAGTTGAATGTCGTCAAGCCAGTCCCTTACGAGAGGTTTGACGCGCTGGACATTCGCCAAGCGCTGGGTTACCTGCAGAAAGCGAAACACATTGGAAAGATTGTTTGTCAGATGCCAGAACTGAGAAAGGAGCGGGGAGAGAGCCAAGTTTGGAGTCCAATGTTCCATGAAAACAGCAGCTACCTCATCACCGGTGGCCTGGGAGGGATTGGCTTTGTGGTCTGTCAGTGGATGGTGGAGAAGGGAGCCAAACACGTGATTGTCGCAGGAAGGAGTCCTCCAAGCTCCTCCATTCAAACCAAAATACGCGAGATGAACTCCAAAGGGGCAAATGTCATCCCGGTGCAACTGGACGTGGGTAATTTTGGGGAGTGTAAAAAGCTCATTCAATTCCGAATTGGGGAAATGGGGATGCCACCTCTGAGGGGAGTTATGCACGCCGCTGGTACCCTCTCAGATGGTCTCATTGTCAACCAAACTTGGCCTAAATTGTCATCCACTTTTAATACGAAAGTTATTGGAACTCTAAATTTACACGAGCTGACAAAAAACCTAAACATGGAGCACTTTGTCATGTTCTCCTCGATGGCAGCCATGTTTGGCTCACCTGGGCAGAGTAACCACGCCGCAGGGAACTGTTTTGAAGATGCCTTCATCCACTACCGACATTCTATAGGACTTCCTGGAACTAGTGTCAATTGGGGTCAGTGGGGCGAAGTGGGAATAGCCACTGAGGTGGAGATACCTGGCATCAAAGCCATTTCAAATCTTCAAGGAATAGCGGGCCTCGAATACGCGCTCAATGCTCAGCTCACCCAACTCACCGTTGTCAACGTCGACTCATTCCAAATCATGAGCAAGCTCTACCCCCACTTTTCCGTGTATTTAGATGAGCGAACATGGAAATCCACGAGCTCAACACCATCTGTAGCTTTCAAAAAGACGGATGAATTTTGGGATGAGTTTGAGTCAAAGACGGACGTCAACGAGAAATTAAATCTGCTCAAAGGCGAGCTGAAGAGGATTCTAAGAAGCGTGTTGATCCTCGACGAAAATGAACCAATCAATGATCAGGCTAATTTTCAAGAAATGGGTGTGGATTCCCTCATGTTTGTCGAGATTAAAAATCATCTTCAAGCGCTATTAGGACAGCGGGTCACCATCAGCGCCAGCGCACTTAAGGACTGCAATGAGGTGGAGTCCCTCGCCCAAACCCTTTTCAATCTCATTGAAAACGACAAAGAAGTGGATACCTTGAGGCCACCTACGCTTGAAGAAGTGAATGAGCTGATTCGAGAAGATTGCGTTCTCCCAGAAAACATTAGAGCGCTACCTGGTCAGAAGGCGAAAAGCTACAGGGATATTAAGACAGTTTTTCTCACAGGCTGTACCGGAACACTTGGTCCCTATTTATTGCGAGAGCTCACTAAAATGTCTCAAATTACCCAAGTCATTTGTTTAATAAGAGAAAAACGAAATGAAACTTTGGAAGAGCGACTAACAAAGCTGCTTGAGGAAAAAGGACTCCTTCCCCAGATAAATATGGAAAAGGTCAAACTTGTGAGTGGAAACGTAGCCCTACCTCAGTTGGGAATGGATCAGGATGTTTGGGAGAGACTGAGCGGGAGTGTGGATGCGATATTCAACTCTTCTGCTCGAGTAACCCACACCGAAATGTATAGAAAGAGCACCTCAACCGTTGACACTCGAGCGGTGAACGTTGGAGGGATGAAGAATTTACTGGAATTTGCGGTCGAAGGGAAACTAAAGCATTTTTGCAACGCGTCCTCACTCACCGGAGTTGTCACAACGGATGAAGAGGGAAGACTTACAGAAGAGTGGCCAGGGATCAATGACTTTGACAACGTGACAAACTATGCGTATCCCGTTTCAAAATTTGTTTGTGACATCCTCTCAAAGACAGCTGTGGAGAGGGGCATTCCCTGCAAAGCTTTACGACTCCCATTCATTCAAGGGGAGGAGAAAACGGGGCGATGTGATCCTGAATCAAACCACTTGTTGCTGAGGTACCTTTTCATCCTGAAGAACGGATGTATGCCTAGCGCTGCCCTTCCCCTTGTCGCGCTTCCGGTTGATACTTGCGCGGATGTGTGTGTCCACCTCTTCTTTGATGAGAGAGCGCCTTCCGATATTTACAACGTTGGAAATGCGAATCCAGATGTGGATCAGACTTTCGTTAATGTTGCAAAAGAGTTTGGGAAGGATGTGGAAATTGTGGAGGTTTCAGAATTTATTCAGCGCATTACGGAGGGAGAAGACACAACAATGAATTACTTTCAGGACCTTTATAAAGACGGGGATGCCCTTATGTCTTTTTTCGCAAACGAATCCATTCTCAAGTGGTTGGAAGGAAATGAGGTTTACAAGAACAAGAAGGTGCCAGCCTTGGTTCCCAACTTTTATGAAAATCAGCGCCCAACAATGGAGTATATTCGGAATGATTTAATGTTCTTAAAGGAAAATGGGTGGTTTGAAAAATTTGGGTTGGCATCGTAACCTGGAAAATGATGCGGTGGATAGAGTTAACATTTACAAGAGGAATGGAAATAAATTAATCAATCATTTGTGGATGGTCAACAACACAATTAAAGTTAAAATTGTGCTATGATCACTCCAAACAATAAATGTATTTTAGGCGTAGTGTTGAAGTTGCACTTCATAAATTCACTAATAAATTCTATTCAACATTTGAGTTTACTATGAAGATTTTTTTAAATGCGGTTTTTAATATTGACATAGGTTTGTGTGGAAAAAAATCACATAACAATTGCTTTTCAAATATCTTCTGGAGTTTCTCTCATTAGTAGCAACACAATGAGATGAAGATGCCCATTGTATATAGGTACGACTGCAATTGGCAGAAAGCTTCCATCCTTTGACAAAGAGGACGAGAGCTGGTTTGTAGTGTGTGTTCGCAATCCAATCCACCAGTGTAATTATTAGAATAGACAGCATTCCAATTACACTCGAAGATCATTTTCTCAAGACAAAGAAACAGCAACATTTGCAGTAGATTTGAAGGCATGAATATGAGTCTTGGTTTAGCTTGTAATTGAAGCATTGAAGGCTGATATAAGGCTCAAATAAAACAATCATGTTATTTTGGAAATGTCTGAAACTTTGCTAAATTCTAAATCCCGAGGCAGAACCATCTCCCAATATTTGGCATGCGGTGGCCTTGTTGGAGGCACCGTTACCGGCTGGTTTCCATTGAATCCAGTGGAGATTTCGCACTAAGTCTCAGTGACTTATAATGGATTGCATCAATTAGGCGGTCCGTTGGTGTTAACTTGGACGGTGACAAGGGAAGTCATTCCTAGCAACGTTATTAGGTAATCATTTCTTTCCCCAAATTGATTTCTTAAAGGAATTAATAACTTTCGCAATTTTTAGAGTTCGTTTCCGGTCTCGCAACGGCATTGGGTTGGATAACTGCATTTGTGTTGGCGAGATTTTATGAGGATATGAATGATACAATCGGGATATCCAGCACGCTTTGTTTTATGCGAAGTTGTGCTTAAATTTTTTGTGCCGGAAACCACTGACAAATCTCTAGAAAGCATTCATATTTTATCATAATAAATGAGTGTGCAAAATTGTATTTAATTTCAAAGTTACACTTTCGTGCACAAATTTTGGCTTTGCATTTAATATATTTGTAAACCATAATATTTTTTAGGTAAAATTTATAAAGTTTTGATTTAGGGAAATTCCGATTGAAAACATTTTTTCTTAATATTTGAATGCATCAATAAAAAAGATTTTACACTGTTGAACCTTTTGGCAACTGTGATTTATGTAATTTATCCAACAATTTAAAAAAAGGTTTAGATTTGTTTCCAAGTTTAATCCAGCCAGCCATGGGCCTTGGCAAACTGGAGATCCTTGTACACAAAATCCATCGTGCTAACCCCTTCTTCATACGCGTCCGGCACCAGCTGGCTCACATTGTTGCTCACAAAATAGCGCTCATTTCCGTGTCGCCTCGCTTTCAAAATGGGTGAGCTGTCTTGAGGATAAAATTGGCATTTGTGTAGAAATCCTTAAACAGTGCAAAGTTAGAGGTGGTGGGTGCCACGTTTTGGAGTGCCTTTGTGAACTCTGCTTCTCCACAATGTTGACGACGGCTCCAAACTTTGCGGCCACCTTGATAAAGTCCTGGTCCAAATCAACTTGGGGATGAGTTACGTTAAAGACACCGCTAGTTTTATTATTCTCGTGAAAGAATATCCGGACGGATAGTTCCGCACAGGTATTCACCGGGAGCGTCGGAATTGGCATAGGATTGGATGGATTGATGCCATTCTTCATAATAAAAATGTATCTCTGCAGCAGATGGTTAGTTTGGAGGTTCATCCTCCCCGTCTCCGACTGGCCACTGATGCATGGGAATCTAAAAGCGTTGGAAGGGATTCCCCTCTCCACCGCCTCTTTTATCAGGAGTTCCACCACTTTAATATGAATAATATTACATTCAAAATCAAATCATCATAATCAAGCATCATAGACATATTTGTTCCAAACATATTAGCTGTTTGAGGTTGACTGATTACAAGATTCTGTATTTGCATTTTACGATTTATTTCTTAATATTTATTTCCTTGCCGTACACCTATTTGTAACAATACTAATTGGTTTTTAATTGACCATTGCATGGTCGAGTTACCAGTTAATTTGCCAAGCATTTAGCTTCCTTCCTGGAGTCTTAATTACTCCCGCCGACTTTGGCATATGATTTTGAGCTCTTGAATTTGATTTAAAATAGTACAGCAATATTTTAATAGATGAATGAAACTAGTTCTGTTTCATAATTTCTGTGTCTACTTTGCATTCAGTTGTATCATCATCATCTTTATCTTGTGTCGCTTTCTCCTTCATACCAAAACTGTGGTCAGGAAAGAACCAGCCATGTAAACATTTGGGGATTGCAGATTCGCTAAAAATGTCCACTTTTGCAACGGCTTCCCAACTGTGTGCATTGAGTATTGCGAGTGTGGACCTATTAGGGCCGGTTCTGCTTTCACCGGCGTAAATTAGAATTGACATTACGACACCGTCATCTTCACCCTGTAGGAAAAACAACTGTGTCATTTCAATCCCATCCATAAATGCTGTAGTTCTTTATCAATATCAATTTCACCGTTGAGTTAGGTGCGGGAACAAATATTGGCTCAGTTGCAAAGGCATTAGGCTCCGCCCAAGTTTTAAAAGTATTTTTGACAACGTCCACCTTGACCAACTACGAAACATTCAAATCAAACATTCACTTTTTACCTATAAATCGTTCAAGCTTAAGTAGTGCGATATTTATAACGTTTTGACCTTTCCAGGATCCTCAGCATCGATGTCGGTACACACGCCATAAAAGTAGTTGTATGGCTTCCCATCAAATTCAATATTGATTCTGGGCAGATCAACTCCAATATCAACAATCAGTCGTGATTTTGCAAGTTGTCCATTGGCACGATTTAGGATGAATCGTTTTGGACGTCCGCGAAGCATTTTGGCATACTCTGGATTAGTTTGAGCATTCTGTTCGTGGTAAAAAACATGTTTTAAAATAAATGTGGAAATTCCTGGAAAAATTAAATAATCAATTCATTTACAAAACCCTTACCTCCAGCGCAGCCACGTACATAGAATCAATAAAGGTATCGTCTTCATAACAACAAATATCTAGGATAATTATATCATCATCATTTTCATCCTTAGTCTCAAACCCATTAATTGTGTGAAAGTAAACGAAGGCAGGAGTCCGAAAAACTTGACATTTCTGGGGCTGCTTTCGATCAACAACGTAAAAAAATGTGTCTTCCTCCGGAAAGAATTGGAGACTTGAAGCCAATGGCTTTCTTTTTGTTAGCTGATCAACTGCAAATTTCGGAATGAAGATGGATAGCGGCTGCTCAACAATAATGAAATAGTTTTGAGTGATGAGAAACGAATGCATGTATCCCAGCTTAAGAGGCCACCGAGATGGAATGGTAGCCACTATTTTGGCAGTAGACCAAGGAGACTTTCTATTTTTTTCGACTGGTTTATCATCAAACATGTTTTGGAAGGCTTTCGGTTGAGGATCACATTTAGATTTTGGGATAGAATCCATTTCTGCAACCACATAGCAGGGTCGTAGGGAAAAACCCAGTTTGGATCCAACGTTATAAATTTTGTCAGCTAAAATGTGGGGATGAGATGTGTGATGAATGAGGCCAAGAGCTCGGTGGACATTTACCTGAAAAAAAATTATCATGTGTAAATTGAAATAATATTGTCGTTGTCCTTTCTGAAATTCTTTTACTGTCTCAATTGTTTCCAAGTTTTCCAAATTGATTCTGTGAGCATAAGGAGCTTCTGCAAGAGAGTATGCTTCATCACCAAATGGGTGGATGCCTATGTTTGCATTGTCAGATAGGGTTGATTCAAATGGTGAAAGAAATAGTGTAGAAAATCTGCAAAAAAAATAGAAAAAAATAAGAACAATTCTGAAAGACAAAATACGTAAAGAATTCATCACTCACTTTGAAAATATGGTTTGGCAAGGATCGGGAGTCGAAACAGTTCCAAACTCGCTCAGGACAAGTCGTTGTGTGGCCATATTTTGCTTGTAACTCTGTCCCTGAATGAACTTAGATGTGTAGTTGAGTTGCCCATTTTCCAACTGATATTTTTGCAACAGACCCGGCGCATCCAATAAATGGGCAAGTTTTCCCTTGCCGTATTTATCCACACCACCAGGGCCATTTCGAATCAAGGAACCATTCAGCCAACAAGGGATTGTCCCTGTTTTAACAAAATATTGATGATGATTATTAATTTCTAATGCTTGGGAAGAATTCCTCCGTGTCAAATATTCTTTCTGTCTTACCAAAAGTAATTTGTCCTAATATTGGCTTCTCAACTTCTTTGTTGCAAGTCCGTAGAAAGAGACTCACATCAAAAGGGTACAGGGGTTTTCCGGGGTCATTTGAGACTTTATCAAAATTAGGTTGTCTACTCTCTCTGTTATAGATCTGCTCCTGATTTTCCATTTTATTTTATACTATATTTCTTGAGAATACCAGAACAACAACTTGTTAGAACCTTGGCTAAACACTGACTGAGGTGGATTAGCTCACGCTCTCCAATCCAGTTTCGTTGGGTTGCTTGTGACGTTGATGCAGACAACTTGTAACCATGATTTACAAATGGTTCTTAGTTTTCCATGCAAGTACAGCTAAAATCCATACATAACTTTGGCACATCTGAATTGGCAAAACCAGAAGGCTTCTTGATTGGAAGGAGTGCAGATCTCAAAAATGATTTTCAGAGATAGATTTCTTTCCAGTCTCCTCGGAGTCTTTTTATATACGACAGCCGGTGTAGTTCTGATATTATGGAAGGATCTTTTTGATTATGTTCTCTACCAGGTACATTCTCACGATTGAAAGTAAAACTGCATGAATTCAACTAGCTAGAAACTCAGTAAAAAATTTATTTTACAGAAACTTATTCTGGCTCCCGGATCTCAAAGTTTTGAAATCTGGAAAGATGTGCCTGTTCCAGTGTACCTGGAAATTTATTTTTTTAACTGGACGAATCCAGACCAGCTGCAAAACCCAGACGCAAAAGTGAGAATGCCGAAGTTTGTGGAAATGGGCCCATATGTTTTCAGGTGTTGCATGTTTCAATTTGCTCTCGAAATATCTTTGGAAATTTGCTAACTAAATGAAAAATGAAATTCAAGGGAACAGCGACGAAAAATTGTCCAAAGTTGGAATGATAACAACAACACTGTGACGTTTCTTCAAAATAAAACCTGGCATTTTGATCCTTCTATGTCTGGTGGCTCGCTCGAAGATGTTGTAACAACTTTAAATGCTCCAGCAGTGGTACGACTTGTGTGAAAGGTGTAATAAAAATCATTATCTAATTAATACCCTGCTTTTTTGTAGGCGGCAGCATTCACCTCACGGAATTATCCATATTTTATGAAAAGATCTTTATCCATAGCCATGACGCTTTTGGGCACAAGTCTTCACGTTCAAAAAACAGTTCGTGAGCTGACATTTGAAGGCTACGAGGACCCGCTCTTGGAACTGGCTTCAATGTTACCAGACGCCTTCCTTCCTACTCCCATTCCTTTTGATAAATTTGGATGGTTTTATACCGTGAAAAAATAACTGTTAATAATATATCCTCCACATTCCTTATCAACATCTAAAATCATGACACTTCATAATTTAGAGAAATAACTCAGCAACTTATGACGGAGTATTCAACATGTACACCGGGAAAGGGAACATTGAAAATTTTGGGAAAATGGCCAACTGGAACTATAAAAATGAGAGTTACGCACACAAATCAAATTGCAACTATATCAAGGGGTCTGCAGGTGAATTTTTTCCACCAAACCCACAAAAAGACACCATTTCAATTTTCATCACGGACATTTGTCGCACCATAACCCTCCCTTTTAAAGAAGAAGTAATGGTGAGTGGGATGAAAGGGTATCGTTACTGGGGCGATGAGAACATGTTGGACACCTCCCCAAAGAGTCCCGATAATGGATGTTTTTGTAGTTCGGAAAATTGTCCACCAAAAGGAGTCATTGATGTGTCGAGCTGCAAGTAATTCATTAGTTTGTTAAATTATATATAAAATGTCTAAACTGAACCAGGGAAGTCCGAGCTGTCATTCATTGACGCATCTCAAGCTTAGGCGATTCAAACAGACAACAAAGTAGACCGGCGGGATACTGGAGCGGTCAAATTTTGTTGTTGTTGTTACGAAGGTATTATCATAAGTCTTGCATCAACTTTGATTACGCCAATCTCAAAGACGACGGCCTACATTACGATGGCCGGCATATCTTCTGAAAGATAAAGCTTCGGGCTGTTGAACGATGGGTGATTTATAGTTGTAGTCATTTGCTGTGCTGAGTACCAGCACATAACATCAACGATCATTTTTTCTATAAGCAAGATATACGCGCGCATGTGAAACTACAGTTTTCAAAAGACCTTGCTGCCCATGAAATAATTAGAAATGAGCCGAAAAAGATAATGTGGATCAACTGCCAGACCGACCATCTATAAATAAAGGGTGTCAGTGATTCCGTAATGGTGACCTGTCACTAGACCACAGACCAATTTCGGGTCGACATATACTAAAAACTGCTTTTTCTTAGCTTACGATGCCGTTTTCTTGGGCCATATGGGACTTTTGTTTACGGAGTTCTTTCATAAGGGTGCTATATTGACCGGACAAGCTTATGCTAATAGTTTGGATAAACTAAAGCAGCCCACATCAAGAAACGTAGCAAAGACAAATTAGATGACTAAATTTTCTTGTTATATGACAAAATGCTTCCAAGCTTGCCAAGCTGAAACTACTGGAGGTGGGTTTTAATGAATCGTATGTCCCTCTCTGCAGCCCTAGCCTTGCCACATCTGACCACTTTTTATTTCCGAAACGGAAATAGGACATGCATGGGAGGCAGTTTAATTAAAAATGACATGCGAAAAATTGAAAAAGCATGGTTTTTACATCGAGGCCAACCATTCATTTCCAAATGAATTTGGGTTCTTGTTGACATGCGGGAAAAATGTGTACACGTCAAGGAAAAATTATACAGAAAACATCGGTTAGATATGTCAAGTTGTTTTGAAATGAGAGCGATCTAAAGTTGATGCAAGACTTTTGATAATACCTTCGTATTGTCTTTGTTCAAGATTGGCATCGTTCATTGGTCAATCTGCAACAAAGACAATAACAACAACAACAAAATTTGACCGCTCCAGTATCCCGCCGGTCTACTTTGTTGTCTGTTTGATTCGCCTAAGCTTGAGATGCGTCAATGAATGACAGCTCGGACTTCCCTGAACTGAACCCATCGACTTTTTCATTAAGGTGGAATGCCCCTGCATTTGTGTCCTTTCCTCATTTCTACCACGCGGACTCTTCATATCGTCATGCAGTACAAGGCATGAAACCCAACCCGAGAATACATGAAATGTTTATTGATCTAGAGCAGGTATCAATCATATCAACTCAAAATAATTTAATTCCTTGTTGTAAAAAACGGGCTACATTTGAGTAATAAAAATCTAGAAAACTGGTATTCCACTTCAAGTAGAAGCCTCAATGCAAATAAATATGCTTCTTGAGTCCAACCCAGAGTACGAGTGAGTAGCTAAATTAACCTATTTTTTAGGGTTTATTACGACTTGATAATAAACCAGACGTTTTATTTACAGACTGATAAAAGATGTGCCAAACCTGTATTTTCCCATCTTTTGGTTTAAACAACGGGCTCGGGTTGATAATAATTTATTAACACAATTGAGAGTAGTAAATGGGATTTTTACTGCCGGGTACCCCATTTTTGGAGCAGTGATCTGGTTGGGATTTGCTATCCACATTATCAGTAGTTTTAACAAGGGCAATGGAGTAAGTCAGCTATTTCAACCGATTCCAACATTTGACGGAGGTCTTGGGAGGACATGACGCATTTGATCGATAATTTAGTGAATCATTCATTTCTATTTCCTTTTTGACTGTACTATATTGTATTTTATTGCTCAAGTTTTATGACTTCAACGGATATATTAATGAATAAAAATAACGGGAAAGAATTGAAAGAATGAGTTCAATGACCATCTTCCCGTAGATACTTCTACATATGCATATGGTAACTCATTTTATGTCATCAAGTCAATCTTATGCAGCTTCACGATTGGCATAATTATTACTCTCAACTGGATCGTACAGGTGTAGATAGTCGTTCACATACATGCGCAGCTCAATTTACACGTGTAGAAAAAAATGCATTCACAACTGAATTCGAAGGTTAGAAAAAAGTTGGACTACTAAGAAACGAATTCACAATTATAGAAAAATTTGCACGTGTGGACAGAATTATACATGCAGAGAAATTTTATTAAAATGACAGAGTAGTTGTTAAAAGATGAATTTATTTTAATCCGCGAGATTGACACACGTGTGAATGAGGAAAAATGTGAAAACTGGTTGTTGATTGAGAATAAACTTCGCTTTCATTGCAAATGGGTTCAGGAAAAAGGGAAAATAACGAGTGCGGACCAGACCAAATCCTTCTCAGTAAGATTTGCAGTCGTGATCAAGTTCAACAGATCATCAACCAAACAATTCAATGAATATTAATGACACATTTCTTAGACTTGATGGACACAGTTTTATTTATAAAAATGTAGTATGGGTATTGGGCGGAATTTGGGAAATTAGGGGTACCAAGCTTACCAATGTTGTTGTTGCAAAACCGGCCTGCCAAAAAGGCTAATACCTTTATGCGAAATATATATGATTTTCCTCGTGTTGCCTAATCTTGTCTATTGACTTGATTAATTTTAGCGTGTGAAAGAACCCAGCTGCATCAATTTAGGGTGGAATAATTTAATTTCATGATCAATGCATAATTACAGTATGTCAGAAAAATTGCATATCATCTGAGAAACCCTGTTGATGTTGATGAGTTGCGTGAAAGTAAAAACATGATTTGGCCGTATTTATGACCGACTGAAAGCTCACTTATTATCAAATTGAATTAGCTGATTATTACCACCTCATAAAAATGGGTATTACGTAAATAGATTATATACAAAAGTTCTTGATAACCAAATAAATCAAATCGTCTTTGGGTCAGGGGGGCATTGTGGGATGAATCCCAAAACAAATTTCCAATTGTGTATTTCTCAGCGGTAATAACAATTAGGATATTTCGGATAGTTGTTGCAAAGAAAAGAAGTGACTAATAATCCAAAAAAGTCAGCCAACTGTCAACCGTAGCCAATTATACTGCAAATGACTATATAGTAAAAAGTGGGTAAGGTAGAATATATTTATGATCGAGAAAGAAGTTCAGAAACTGGCCAAACGCATGAAGATGAACTTTTATAAACAAAAATTGGAGTAATTGAGTAAACATCCATTCCATAAACGCTAAAAATATAAATAACAAACAAAATAAGTAATTTTTCTTGCACTGATCAGTTCCGGCATAATAAAAAATTATTCTGAGCTCGTTTTATCCATGGAAAATTCAAGTTGTTAATTAATGAGCTTTGTGTTGGTTCCAATTAAAAGTTGTAATTTACAACCAAAATATGTTTTTACTTTCGCCACTCGACTCATTACCCACATCATGGGTGAATCAGATAACAAGAAATTGTTCAAACAGACTATAGTTGTGTCATCGTGAAATTCATTTATTCCACCATAGTTATGCAGTTGGGCATATTTAAACGCTAGAAACTAAGTCAATCCCTAAACAAGCTTAGCCAACGCGAGGAAAATCAATAGTGGCAATGAGATGCACATCTATTTCTATTGAGAGTATGTAAATATGCAGTAAAATACCTACCTTTTTGAAGCGTCGATTATGCAACATCATGTAATCAATCATAAGTACTAATTATTCATTTGATGCAGTTGGTTTATGTCTATTTATGTCATGTGGAGCTCCTGTATTTGATTTAAAAAAGTATAGCAATATTTTAATGGATCTAAACTAGTTCTGCTTCATAATTTCTGTGTGGACTTTGCATTCGGTTGGTTTTATCATCATCTTGTGTTGCATTCTCCTTTTACTTCAGGGTTTTATCCTCAAATCAGTTTCTTTGTCTGTAAATATCTGTTCTCAACCCCATGAACGTCATATACAAATCAACATGATTCCTTTGGTCTTATGTATAGTTCGGTGAACAGAACAATTTTTTTGTAAGAAATGATGCTACTGGCTTCTGAAGTAGTTATAAAAACAGTATGACACTGATTCCTCTTACATGGAATATGCAGTAATTCAAGAGCAGTTGCTCAGGCTTCGTTCATATTTCCTACTACTAGACATACTTTTGCAGGGGAAAATTAATTACATAAAAAATCTCCAACCCGAAATGTTTGCATGAAATTGCACATAATCATCCTAATCCCAAGCAAAGCAGTATACTCGCTCCACTTGGCTGTGCGTTGTTTCAGCGGAGAATATCATTCACTCTCATTGTTTCATTTTGTACCGATGACATGCAGATGAGTCGGTGCAGCGAAGGTTCAACTACATATGACCAAAAAGGCATAATAGCTGAGAAGTATCATGCCTACTATGCATAACAATACCACAATGTAAACACACCATGAGCTCAACAATCTCCAATGTTTTTATTTCACTCTAAACATTCTGTTTCCGATAATACACATTTCGCATTCTAGTTACAAGTTTGATAATATTCGAATCTAGAACGTTTAAGCTGTCATTAAATTTCATATTTTATAAACTGGTAAGTTATTTTTATAAACTGGTAAGTTATTTTTATAAACTGGTAAGTTATTTTTATAACTTAAGAAATTATTATCAAAATGCAAGTAAGTAAGGAATTTGTTTTTCATAGTTTTCCATCGTATTTAAAAGTAAATTGACACATTTATGTTTCAGGATAGGCGGAACGAAACATCATCAAACACCAGTAAATTATTTGAACTACTCGCATTTGAAAGATCTTCGCATGTGACACAACATTGTTTGGAAACGTGTTATATTTTAAACGGTGAGTTGTTAGGAACCTTTAAGGGGTTCAAAGGTGAGCAAACAATACATCACATTAATTATTTTTTACTTTAAATTTGCGTCTTTTCAGCAATTTTAATATAGTTTTATTTTTTAAAGAAACGTTGGCGATTGAGTGATCATTCTCAAAATGGAAGCAAGAATTAATGGCTGAATTCCTACTCAACCACTGTACTCCGCTCAAATATTTGCAAACTGGAACTAAGTTATTTTTGGAACCGTGTAGAGTTTTTAGTTTTTGAGTATTTACGGGCTATTTATGCATACTCACATATTTGCTATAATGATGCATAAATCAAACAGTAGGCTGCAAGACAAGAAAAATTTTGTAAAAGTTAAATTGGATTGTGCTTCCATCACTTGATAACTGATGATGAGCCAAAAAATAATGCGTAAGTTTGGACCTTTCGTTTGGTTTGGCGTACCTGATAGGTAAGTGGTTAAATTATAAATTTCGTCAATATATCATAATATGATAATATATATATTATTGTAACTTTTATTGGATTTTGATTTTAGAATCGAGTTAGGATTTTTCGCAGTGTAAACTTCCAATCAACTCTGACTGAAGATGAAATGGTGCTGTGGTTTTCCCAATTTCCAAGCACGCAGGACCGAAAATGGATGAAAGAGCTTCTGTAACAATTCAAATTGGAGGTTTCAAGGGCACAAAACCAAATTAACTCTCGTAATTGATGCAACACAGCAAACTTAAAATTGTTCACATTATAAAACAATTAAAAATAAATGTTTATAAATCGTTATGTAGACCTACAAGAATGAACCACATTTGAAAGTCGGCCACACGAAGAACTGGACAGAATTCTCGACTGAGTTGCTTTCTTCTTGTTTCTCATAGCCAACATGTAAGTAGAATTTGAAATTAAAACTAGTAATGATTAAATAACTAAAATGATTTACATTAGCTATCTGTTGAACTCTAAATTGTAATAATATATATTAAATTATGCTTACATACTTTTGATACGTTGTTCTTTGAATATCCGCAAATGCAGGTCAATTTTATGAAAAAAGCAACCCAGAAAGACGCTTATGATCGTGACATACCAAAACGTCATATTAAAAAACAATTTACCATTATTACGCACAATCTAGTCATAATTACCCGTACGGATGTTTGCCATAAATGTGGAAATTAAAAGGAATACTGAAGATCACCAAAATTTACAACATTTCTGTTAATATTTAAATATGCAAGATGAGTAATATGAAGCATGCTACGATTCGTTACTGCGCGAAAATCTATTTGAGTATCATGGTAAGGAAATAAATTCCCTTTTTCTTTCCAGCATACAATTAATACGGTAGAAGATAGATGTTGATTTAATAGTTTTTCCCTAACAATTTCTAGATTTTGGACGTGGAAACGAAAACCAATTGTATGCATAAAGAACTGTTGCGGATTCAGCAATCATTGGAAAATTTACATAACATTTATCTTATCTCCATCCAGCAAGAAACCCTTTCATCGAACTCTCGGAATAATTATAACTGATAAAATGAAAGCATTTAGCTATAGTCTAAATCTATTTCAAATGAAAACGAATGCAACAACTATTGCTATTATGTAAAAATGTTTCCATCACGAGTAATTAAATCATATAATGTTGCACTCATTCCTAGTTAGAGACACTTTCCCATTTAGATTTGAAATTTTTCTTATACGGAATACAATAATATGTCAATAATACATATATCCGTCACAGTGTAGGTGTGTATTTACCACTCATTCTCGATTTATTTGCTAAATTAATGCTGAATTTGTGATAAAGTATTTCGAATGTTTAAAATTGTCATTGAATATGTTTTACTTTAACTATAAACTTCTGAAATGTGAAATTCACGATATTCGTTGGGAATGAAAATCTATTTAAGTTAGCAAAAGAGCATACAACTTTTGTAACTGTCATCTGAATCACTACATTAAATATTTTATTCGACAAACAAGTTTGTAGCCGCATGTCAGTAATGCTACAGCTCACATAGTCAAATAATCAAAAAATCATCGCTAATTATTTTGATTTGTTGATAAAAATGTAAATGCAGAAACTACAACGGTTTCTGAGTGGCGGCGAAGCGAAATTGGTTTTACGATTACAAGTATGCTCCTAAATTTTAAGTTGAAACGCTTTCTTGTCAAAAACAAAATGATTATGTATGTGCAGTTATGTAACCGTATTTATGTTGTTTCCATAATGCTTCAATTATATTATATGTGCAATAAAACCAAAAAATTGAGAGTTATACATATATAGACTGATCTTGACTACCTACTTTACATTATCCCTTTGCAAAGAACATGAAAATGAAACAGCAGATTCAGCTACGTCATGCATTCATTTTGTTGCTTACATGCCAGTAAACAGTACGACTAGTAAGGAAAACGGGAAGAGGAGCCGTTCGTTCAGCTCGCCTAGCTGCTCCAAAGGTATAGAACTGAAGGAGTTTTGGTACACACATTCTCTTTGTAACATGTTGCTGTTGAGTCGAACCAAAGCTCTGTTAACTCAGCTTAGCAATACCACTGGTTTTGACCATGCATTTAAGATTGCTCGTTTGGTAAAAGGTGCAGGCAGACGTGGTTGTTGTTTGGCTGTTGCTGCACAATGTGGAAAGGGTGATATGATAAAGGGATGATGCACGATGTCTTGAGCTAGGTATTTTGTATTTAAACGCAGTCATGAATAAAAATGCTTCCTCTGTAAGCACAGGGATGAGAAATAAATGCATCACAACCAAATCTATTGTAAACCAAAGACGGTTTAACTAATTACATTTTATTAATGGGGATATGCTCAAGCTTTTTTATATGAATAGGTCAAATGACTGTAAAATAGTCAAATAAGTCGCTTGAAGCTTCCTCAATATTACTCATGATATAGGGATTGATACAGAACGGAACTTCACTCCGACTTTAATGTACTTTTAGTTAGTCATATTTTTCAGGTGCTACTCAAAGCAAAGTTAGAATCTTTTTGAGGATGCATTGTGTAAGCATTCACATCAATGGTTGTTATTTGAAACCATCATTAGAAGACCGTGCTTGTTTTCCATGAAAGTACCGCATTGTATAGTCGATGTTTAGGCTATAGGTACCGTATTAAAATATTACATATTTAAAGTTCATTTTGAAAGAAACACGTCAAGGAAAATAACAAACAAGCATCACCCATTATTTATTTATTACCCCAATGAATTAAGATGGGCATAATATGACTTACATATTATGTATGTATTTATTATGCAGCCGAGAAACTAAATATGCCACAATTATTGATGACATGTGCAATAGTTAATATACTTTTAAAATCATTTAAAACAAAGAATAGTAAATTCGCACTCGTCTACTTCACACAGTGATGATATAATGTTAAATTACATTACCAATGCATGATGTATAACACCTACAAATATCATCCAACTTCAGGTACATTTTCACGGGACAAATATAACGTGAAGATTTAAATTAGAAATCCACGCTATATTTAGTAAGAAAGCCGCGTATGAAAAATTTGCGAAAGAAGATCAGAAACATGAATCTTGTTTATTAGAAAGTCGCGTATGATAAAGTTGCGAAAAATGTAAGAAATAATAATGT
>JAQGAP010000317.1:0-41511 GCA_034697805.1 Orchesella bifasciata | reverse complement strand
GTTGAAATCTGTCCAATAACAACCAATTTTTTGAAGCAACGTAAACTCCTATTTCCCAAAAAAATGTAGGTTTTCTCGTCTATCTCTACAGGGTTCCGTTGTTTAGTCTATGGTAAATATAACTTTTGGCGAGAATGGAAACTTTAGGAGCTATTTGATACCAATTTATATCAATCCATAAATTACCCCATTTCCGATAATGTTTCATTGGTTACATATGATGATGAATGAGTGAGTGCATGTGCATCAATCACAAGTCGACAACCTCCCTGAGGAGTTTGTGAGGAGACCCACGATTCAATACAGAAAGGAAGACATTTATTTATTAATAGTACACATTACTTACACCATATCAATAAATAATCATAATCAGTTACAATTAAAGTAATGATAACAATATAAGTTTAACATTTTAAATATTTTCCTTCCTCCTCCATACACAGTATTATTTTCATCAGAATATTTTCCACCCTCAGGAAACAACCCAACTCAAACACAACTCGTAATAATTACCTTTCATATATATTATAATCTTGGTTAAAAGTTAGTACGTAAGTTATAATAATGATTTTTATCCCGTCGCGCCATGTACAACTCGTCAACGGATAAAATGATTAACAACAATGATTTGATTTTTGATAGTCCATTCCAACATTTATGCGTACATACGCATGTCCGGTATGACTTTAAATATATATAGTTTATAGAGATTAATAAAAATGTACACATGATGACTTTCTTTTTTTCTCTTCTGGTAGTAACAAACAATTTTTTTCTTTTCTTTGTTTTTACTAACAAACTACATTTACAAACACACGACACATATAGTATTATATAATAGTATTTTTTTCTATACACAGACAAAGGAGTAGGATGATGAGGAGAGGAGAGTATGATTAACAATATTTACAATGTAGTACAGTATATACTGGTATTGAATATTTTTGTAGATTTTTTAGTTATTACAAGAGTCAACTTTGAGTAGGTTTTTTTTCTTTATACATGTTATGTTAGTGGTAATAATAATTTCAAAGGATTTCTTATACACAATTCTGTCTATTATTACATCAATCAACCAAACACATCTTGTGTAATAAATAGGTGTGTATTTTAGGACCGTTCTATATGAGACTGGCACTGGACATAATTTTCCATTATTTTTCATTCTTCTCCTCCTTTCTGCTTCAGAGATCTGATGAGATACGAGATACTTTCTCCTCTTACAGGTTCTGAAGCCTACTCGTAGGTTTTTTTTTAAAGATTCATAATAATTTTTCCTAAACTCAAGACATTTTTTTTCGTAAATTACAAAGTAGTACCCCAATTGAATATATATATTATGTATGTAGTTACGCTGTTCATTTGATATTTTAATAAATTCATAGTTTTCTTGGCTAATTGTAAGTACATAATAGTAGTTTTGTATAGTTCTAGATAAGAAATGCTAGTAATCTTACATGGAATGATTTTAATTTGTTTTTATTTTATCGCAAGGGGAAAAGAAGGAGAGAGATGTAGTATATAATATTCTGCATGAACTCCCACAATCAGTTTTTCATAGATATCCCCGGTATTATTGTAAAAGTTGTACTTACACAATGTCAATGTTTTATATTGATTTAGTAAACAGTTGTTCTCTACACAGGAGTTAAGTAAGAAAGAAAAGAACTGGGAAGGAAAAAGCCGTGCAAATTTCCACCCTTCATTCATATGTCATGCGGATAAGTACCATATAGATTTTATCAATAGTCATTCTTCATAGTGGGTAGGTAAAGATCTCGAAAAAGGGTCTATCAAGTTGACAAAAAACAGAAGAAAAAACCTCTGAGACTATTACTTTTCTAATAATTACTGCTACATCATATTATCATCACCAACCACTACGTTGACTTGACTCTTCTATTTGTTTTAGCTCTTCTGATTTGACCTGTTACACAAAGTAGACTATGTAGTTTTTTTTACTAAATTCGAAAGCAGATAAAAGTTTTATGTTTTGTTCATGCTTCTGTTTTAAAAATCGTACTTGCTAATATCACAACACAGTTACCGTTTTTTGGGATTTTGATGATTGATTTGATTGGTTTGAAGATTTTTATACGCATAATGTACATATATAGTTTCTTATCAATCCTATGTAAAAGTTTTTCAAAGACAGTTTTTACACACTAAACATTGATTTCATGCCTAATTAGTAGTAGTAGATAATACGGTAAAATAACATGTACAGTGATACGCACGTAATAAATATGAGACTATGAACCTATCTACAAATTACGTTACTACTAGAATATCATATTTATGAGACTTTTTTTTTATACAAGTGTATTTTTTAGAGGCAAGGAATGCACACGTCATAAGGTCAAAGATCAGGTCTGTATAATTTTTAAGATTTAAAAGTTAATTAAGTCTAATAGTACGATTTAGTTTTGTGCTAATAAAAGACGTATGTATGTAGTAGCTACCTATAGTTTTCTAGCAACTATCAAACTAAGTTTGTTCTTTTCATGAT
The DNA here is from genome assembly GCA_034697805.1 of Orchesella bifasciata. Lineage (NCBI taxonomy): Eukaryota > Metazoa > Arthropoda > Collembola > Entomobryomorpha > Orchesellidae > Orchesella > Orchesella bifasciata. The sequence continues at coordinate 39,002 of JAQGAP010000317.1, read as the reverse complement.
GATGATGATCGATAATAAAAAACGAGTCAATTATAAATGTTAGGAACTAGACTTGCTCCACATACTAATATATCAATATCAAATGTACTTTTTTCTCCAAGACAAATGTCGCATTTTAGGCAAACCGAATAGCCCCAAAGGGACCAAAAGGCAATGTCCAATAAAGTTTCCAGAATAATATTAAAAGGTTGAGTATGATGGGGAAAAAGGCATAATATGACGATTATCTATAGGCAGGTAGTTATAACGGTGGTGGCTAGTTGGAGAAGATAACAATTATTGTAATAATGGCATCAACTGATCGTGAGTTTTAAATACGAAATATAACAGTTTATATACACTGCATTTAACAGTACACTTTCAGATTCGTTGAGACGCCTACTTGTCCAATAAATAGCTTATGTTGTTATCCATATAAATAACTATATGAAATGGAAATATTTGAAGTATGTGGCTACACACGACAATTTGAATATATTTTATGTACATACAAAAAATGAGAGGATTGGAATGGGTGTGAGTGTTATACATTGACGAAAGAATGCTTCAAAAAGGAATGACCATCTTCAAATTTTTGATTCCATGAATGAAGCACATCACAGATTCTGTCGAAAAGCTGTACAAACCACAACTCAGGCCAATCCTGAGAATGTCCCTTGTTGAGTTTGTATCAGCAAAAAATTCTCTTGTATATTATTAGATACGTACATATATATACATATATAATATTCTTATAAATATAAATTGCTACACACATAGTTTTTAAATATCATTAAGAATATTTAGTCAATCAAAGTCTAGCACATCTTTTATAGTCCGTTTTTATTCTGTAATCATATAATAAAAATCTTTTAGTAAAAGATGAAAACGTGCCCTTCTTCTCCTACTCTTCTGTGCTTTGTCTAGTTAAAGCTGTCAGCAAAAACTTTATTTGAATGATTTTGAAGCACCGAAGAACAAAAGGAGTTGTTTGATGGAACAACAAGCACCACCATGCACAATGGAATGATGATTCGTCATAATAACAAAGGAATAGCCTGCTACTCCTCGATAATAATTAATTATAGTGCCTGCCAATAAATATGAGTTTGTATGGGGAAACCCTTAAAATCTACCTGGACACAGTAAGTATAAGGAATGTATAAACAATGAGTCTTTTTCTTTGTCTTGAGACTGTAGAATGTAGTAGTAGTCTCAAACACTACACTGCTAAAGCTACAGTTTAATATTAAAGCACCTTATACAAATTACGCTACTATACAGATTCTAGCTATGTTGATAATGATGAGTGGTGATGATGATGTTTATGACGATAAGTTCCCTAGAGATAAAGTAGAGCCTAAGAAGAGGAACATCAATCATTGAAACTGATGGACCTGGACGATGACACTGCTGGATTCGTCAACGGAGGACGGTGTTGTTGGACAGGAGGGTAGTGGAGAAGGACCATTTGTGTTTGGCGTATCCTTTATAACAGCCAGTTGATTGCCATATGTAACCGCAACGTCAAAGCTTCCTCCAGACATTCTCGATGGAGAGAGTCTTCTCGCCCGTGACGTCCCACCACCCCCGGTTGGTCTTGGAGTTGCCAAAGCTGCTGCGGCAGCAGTAGCCAACACCTCGGGACTCATTTCGATGCCTAAGCGAAGAGCGGTGGGACTCGAGGTGACGCTGCTTTCACTGATTCGGTCTTGACTTCGTCTAGTCCGACTCTGCTGTGTGAGTTGGAAAGAGTTTGAAGGAGCAAAAGAAGAAATAGAAAAAATTACACACATTTTTCAGTTGGGATGGTGCACTGTGACTGCTAACTAATGAAATGATGGTTAATCATTATCACTAGAAATACATACATAGATATACATAATAATAGAGATAATAATATACTTAACTACTTTAACCTAGATAGCGGTTAGGGGACAAGTGCATGGTGCATGAATTCATGAGAGAAAATCATCAAGGAGCTCTGGAGGGGACGATACGAGACGTCAAGGGAGAAGAGAGAAAGGAATAGCATTATTTTGTGATTACCAGTACTTACAGAGCTGGAACCCGTTTGTTGGGTTACCACACCAGATGTTGGCTCACGCATTGCCATTGACTCACGGCGTTTGCTCCCCCGATTGTTGGTACCTAGTTGTTGCTCTGGGTGGCCAGCTGCAGCAGCACCGGATGAGAGATGGAGCAAGTTTCCTACTCTGTTCATCATCCCACCTAAACCAGTGTGTGGGACTGTGTTCGGATTGACGCGAGGATTTGTCTGGGTCGCTTTCGACTTTTCCGTTGGTGGATACTTTCGAAGTCGGTATTTTCGCCAGCCGCGCTGGATTATGATTGCGGCATTTTGCTGGATTTTCCACAGTCTTGTTGATGATACAATGTCGAGAAGTTTGCGGGTGGGGAACTGCTTCTGGAATTTGCGCTCCATTTGCTCTTGAAGCTATAATAATAAAAAGAGTAAAAAAGTTTAGCCTCTAGTTTCCTTACTACAGAATTCTAGGGAGAAAGAAAGACAAAATACCTTTCTAAATTCTTCAGAGTCATCAATTTGCCCCAAAACATGCTTGACTAGAGCATGGAGTATATCCAAGCAATGAATCTTGTTTCCTCTTGCTATGGGTAAGTTGAAAGCTACAAGAGCCACCATGTTTGGCTTTGGAAGGGCAAGCGGTGGGTCGAGACTAGCGAGGAAATCTGAGATCTGCTCAAAGTTGATAAATTGAGTTGCTTGTGGATCATACCTGGAAAGAGAAAACAAATTGAAAAGCTGAAACCCAGTTATGTTTATAGTCAGAATGATCATGTTTACAGCATGATATTATTATTGATACCTTGACCAGCGGACATAAAACATTTCCAAGTCGTCCTCTACAATACCTACTTCTTCTTCCTTGTTAGCCTCCACAAAGTTCTCGAGAATTATAGCAATATACATGTTGATAACTATGAGATAGCTGACAATAAGATAAGTGACAATGTACGCTACGACAAGAGCTCGGCTTGGACAATCGGGTTCCCCATCCAGACCACATTTTATGTGACGATACGAGCCACAAACTGGCTCTACTACAGTTAATGAGTCCAGAACTTCGTTCCAGCCAGCTGCAGTCATCAGTCTAATAATAATACAAGCAACACATATAAGCTCAACACATGCATATATATGTATAAATAATACAAATATATTTGTATTCTTACCGAAACAGCATTAAGCTGCTGTTCATAAATGTGTCAAAATTAAAAACGTCGTCTATGGACCATTTTCTTGGAGCTCGGCCAAACAGTGCCATTCCAAGAATGGCATAAATAAAGGTGATGAGAGCGAGTAAAGCTCCAATATTAAAGAGAGCTGGGAGAGAAACCACTAGTGCAAAAAGAAGCTTACGAATTCCTTTAGCAGCCTAATCCCACAAATAAAGTTTACATTTATTTATCTTTCTACCAAGATCTTATAACAAACTCTTGATTTTTACAATAATTTCATTGCACCCACCTTGACAAGTCGAAGTACACGGCCAATACGAAAGACACGAACGATTCGAAGCATTGTAGGTGGAATTGGAAACTCTACAGTAAGATCCCCCACCATCAGATCAACAATGGATGCGAGGACCAACACAAAATCGAATACGTTCCAGGGAACGGTAAAATAGTAGTATCGTAGACCTATAATCTTTACTATTGCCTCTGCAAAATTCAAAAAGATTATTATGATCAGTGCATACAACACTCCAGCCATTAAAAAAACCACTGCGAAAACATGTCTTCAGTACTTACCAAGAGCGTAGATTGTCGTAAAGAAGGAGTTGAACCCGGCTAGGATATGGACCACAATTTGACGCTGACCATAATGTTCAAACGCCATAATTACCATGTTCATAAATATCATAAAAAATATCGCAATCTCAAACCTGCCAAGAACAAAGCAAACAAATTAGCATTCTTATTTGCTCACTCGACAAAGTGAACTGGGAACTACTAGAGCTTTCTCCTTACTTTCTCGACATGGCAATATCATAGAACGGAGAGAGAAAGCTATTAGACGGGCGCTTAATAACTTTTCGAGGCTTTTTCCTCCCTAATTTCTTCATAGCTGTGTAGTAGTGGCGTTGACTAGGCGTAAGCAGTACTTCTAATAGGTTCCCCTCATACTAAACAAAATAGTTTCATTATATAGCATCAGCCCTGCTCCTTCTCCTTTTAACTCAATTTTTGGATTCACAGTAAAACCCCTGGTATACCTTCTTCTTAAGCATATTAAAGTTGTCAATTATCACTCCAATGAAGAGGTTGAGGGTGAAAAAGGAGCCGAACACAATGAAAATAACAAAGAAGCCGTAGTAGTGAATCCCATTGTCGGCAATAGGTTGCTTGTCCACATCCACCGAGTCTACGGCATACTCCATGAGTTCCATCCAGCCTTCAAACGTGGCCTATTTTAAGAAACAAACGCCCACACACAAACACATTCTCTTGAATTATTAATAAAAAAAACAGGCAACTGCTTCAAAACTATTGTATTTTTTATAAGAGAAAGTTTTACAATCTGAAAGAGGGAGAGATAGCCTTCAAGAACGTTGTCAAAGTTGGATATCGAGTTGACCCAAGAGTAGCCTTCGGATTCTGACTTGTTACAGCAAACTTCCCTGGTTGGAACAATCTGGAATGGGAATGAGTTGAAGACATGTTGTAAAGAGGGAGAAAACTTTGTTTTGGAGACACAATGAATGTAAATTCACTCACTCGAGCATCAACCCTTTCCCCGTCGACATCAACACATTTGAAAAACTTTCCTTTGAAGAACTGAACACCCATGATGGAAAACACAAGCCAGAAGAGGAGACAGACGAGGAGCACATTGAAAATGGATGGGATCGCGTACATCAAGGCATTCACGACAATCTAAATGAGATTTTGGAGAGCAAAATTGTACAAAGATTCAATTTTTTTTGTGGACAATGAGATTTGGGATGTTCCTGGTAGCAAAAATCTATTGGGTTTATGGACAATTTGTGGTTTTTCCCTGTCGGTACAAAGGGGAATTGGATGATGATGTGAATACCTTCATGCCTTGCCATCTGGAAATGGCTCGGAGTGGACGTAAAGCTCGTAGTGTTCTTAAAGCTTTCAACGCAGCCAAACTGGAAGCACCACTTTTTGCTGAATCTGAAGTAGCATCCGGACTAAATTCAATTCTCAACTCAAAATACATGGAGACAAGGCTTACCTTCACAGACAGAACAGAGAGAAAGACAAAAACAACAATGTAATCAAAGGGCGGACCCAAAACGATGTTAGGTTTTAGTAAAAGCTCTTGACAAATTCCACAAAATGTGTATCCTCATTACGGTAATTCAAGTGGAGAACGGTTTGAGGTACTTACGGCGACAATAAACGCATCGAGAATGGTCCACGCACTAGTGAAGTAGTTCCAGAGGCCGAGAGCAAACCATTTGAGAATCATCTCGACAAGGAAAATCCCTGTGAAGACAAAGTTGAGGATGTAGAGAGCCTTCTTGAGCTGAGGTCTCTCCTCCAGATGAACGTCTTCAAAGGCGAGAGTGATGCTTGAAGCGAAAATTAGAGCGAGAATCATCCACTCGAAAGCCGGATGTCCCACAATCGCCACTGCCCATCCTCGAAGTCTGTCCCACTTGTCCCAGTTCCAATCCCGCATGTTGCGACAAATGAAGAAATTTGATTGCCAGCATTTTGTTGGGATGCAGTCGCCAGCAACGAGTTGTTGCGTTCCTTCCGGCGTTGCTGCTTGCTACATGACACAAATGCAACACAAACACTCGCATCAGCTCTAATTTGTAAACCAGCTCATTTCATTCCAAAAAATCTCAAAATAAGTTGGCGTGCTTGCTCCAAACCTCACTCACATCTTGATTCAACCCATAGCTGCTCGCACGTTTATCTGGGTTCTTGAGAAAGAAGGACGAGTTCTGCTCCCGTTTCAGCTTGTTCTCTGCTCGCGTAATGGCACGTTCAGCAGCCTCCTTCCTGTTCTGCATGATAACTTTTCTGGCAACCAGCTTGAAGCGGACCCGACCTATCGGCTCAACAGTCTCTTGTGACATTTTCCAATCCAGTGGCGAGTCTAAGTCGAGAGGCTGTTTGCGGAAAGACATCATAATATCAAAGGATTAAAATATTGGAGCTCCACACCAAGCTCCTAACACATAAATCAACTCAAATGTGCCATAAATTTTGCTACCGTAGCTGGAGACTGTGGCTTGTCAGACATTGGCGTGGTGGGGTCTGAGACTGTGGTGGCCAGCTGGGTCTGAGTTTGTGGCTCGTCACCAGTTGCCGCTGTAATTGACACTTCGGGTACGATACTGTCCCCAGCTTGACTTCCGGCTTTCTCGCCACCCTTGTCTTTCTTGAGGAGCATTCCAACTATTGTTTTCAAATTGTCAGCCCGTCCCGTCGCCTCAAGCTCTTTCTGTTCAGTAGAAAACACAAAATCATGAGCAAATCTTTACTCCAAGAGCATGAAACTGTTATATGGAAAGACGCTAGACTATACATACGTCTCTCTGTGCTTTCAACTCTTCAGTATTAAAACTGTTGAGCAGCAAAGCCAAGAAGAGGTTGAGAACGATGAAGTTGCCAACAATGAGTATAGGAAGATATATGATGAAACATCGAACGTATACCTGTTGCAAAAATCAGTTATTGGGGTAATGTAATACAAGGCTTGATAATGTCGAAAAACTGCTTAAACATTTAACTTTTAACAATGTTCTTACAGCATTGCTATCATCTCCCTTTTTACTCATCTCCTGAGCTTTCAAACAGTCCCAAAGTGGCTCGATCCATTCACCGCAGAGAACACGAAATACCATCATGAAAGCGTACCAGAAATTTTGGAAGTGCCATCTGAATACAGTAATTAAGACGATTGTAAATGCAAACTGAGGTGTAATACGCAAAAATGCAATGCAATAAAAGTGTTGTGTACCTTGGGAAATTATCAGGATTTCCAATGGCGTCGAAAGCCTTTGGAGTGTACTGACCTCCAACAATTTGCATTCCCATCACAGCAAAAATGTAGATAACAATGAGGAGGACACAAGTAAGATTTCCCAGAGCACCAAACGTGGAAAAGATAATATTGAGCAAGACTTTCATTGTTATCCAACTCTGAGCCAATTTGAACACTCGTAACTACAAACAATATTAGAATTCAGTTAGCATATCACGTTAAAACATGCGCGTATAGATTTACTGAATAGCATATTCCATTCATTTACCAATCTCATGCCTCTCATCACACTCAAATTGAGTACAGTTTCGATGATAATGTCCAAGTAACTTATTCCAACAATGAAAATATCAAAAATGTTCCAACCAACTTGGAAAAACTCTTGTTGAAGTGCCAGTAGTTTTATTATGCACTCTGCCGTGAACACTGCCATGAAGACCTGAGCAAAGTTTTTCAAAATCAGTTAAAAAACTCTACTTTTTATTACGTTGAAATGTACGACAGTTGGATGGTTTTATTTAGCACTTACATTGTTACCCTTCCTGAGCCACTCCTCCAGTTCTACACTTTGACCATGATGCTCCATAGCCAATAGGACAGTATTAAAGATAATACAAATTGTGATAAATGCTTCAAACAAACAATGGTTAACAATTGGTTTAAGTCTTGTTTTCAGAAGTAATGATAATTTCCTAAATTGACGCATTACAGTCCTCCCCTTCGACAGTACTGCAGGAATATATATAAAAAATATATACAAAGTTGCAATTAAACCACATAAAAAGAATTAAGCTATTCCACATTCCAAAGTTTTAGCAACCTTCTCCATTTTTTGAAGCTAAAGCCGTTGTAGCATCAGCCTCAGCGGAAGATTCTGATGCTGCATCCGAAGCGTTTTCATCTAGCCCTCCACCATCCTCATCTGGATCAGGTGGTGGCGGAGACACAACAACCGCTGGCTGTCCAGGCTCACCAATGTCAATGGCTACGGTACCCATCTCATCACCCGTCACATCAACCTCAACTGAGGACACATGTGGTTCAAAGAGGAGAGATAGACGAACAAATACAATGCAGATTACCCCTTTCGTAGTAGTAACGCAACATTCTTCTACACTAAATAAGACACAAAATAAACCATCGCTTACCCAACTCCTTGGAAAGGGTATTGTCAGTAAGAATACTTCCAGTGACGCTGTTCATTGAGCCCAGCTTTTTCACTTCCTCCGCTCCCATATTCATCCTCAATCCCAGCAGACTAAAGATGGCATCCCCAAGATTCATATTGTTGGCGTCGTCCCCATCACCTGTGTCCAAAATGAATCTGTCTCCGTCACCACTATTCACCACTTTGACACGACCACTAACACGCACTCCACCCTGCACAGGAGTTAGTGAGGTGCTGGCAGAGCAGTTATTACCACCAGCTCCACCACCATTTGTTACATCCCCTCCTCCGCCACCTCCCCCATGGCCACTGTCACTCGTCAGTCTACTGTCTCCACTTGTGGGTCTAGAAGAAGACTTTGCAGTGCGTTGCTTCAGCTTTCTCGGCTTTGCTGATCCCGACGACCCCGATGAGCTGGACCGTTTCCTCTTTTCCTTCAACGTTGAAATAGTTACGGTGGTGGTGGACAAAGTCTGGGGATTCTCTACTCCGGGGCTGCTGCCTCGCTTACTATTATTACTTCCCCGGGGAGAAGAAGCACTTAAAATAGAACATGATGTTGGTGGCACTGTAATTGTTGAGGGGGGAACACTACACGTGGGACTCACCCCACCACCTCCACCAGCACTAATGACGGTGGTGCCACCACCACCACCTCCAGTACTCACACCACATATGGACTCACCACATATACTGCCAGCAGTACTAACTACCCTGGGTGTCCCAACACTTGTGTTTGCTAGCGAGCCGAGACGCTGCTCCGACCCTTTACTTATCGCTCTACGTCTTATGGCACGACGAGGTTTACGCTTTCCCAATGAACTATGTCTTAACTTTTTAGCTATTAGCTCACGCTCCGAGGGAGTTCTTTTGCGGTAGTAAGTCATCTTACATATATTCAGTTTGGTGAGATCGTCAAAACTGAAAGTGGAGGCGTGACGGACCATCGACAGCTTTTGGTGTTTTGTCAACGGACCCTGATGATCAAAGTTCAATAAGCTTTCCTTGTTATTTCCTCATTCATTATTTCCCATCTTCCAAAATATCACTACAAAATATCATCTTCTTACATTATCTTGATTTGTAGCTTCGGCTTCATAGCTCATGGCCACAACGGCAAGCATCAGGTTCAGAAGATAGAAAGAACCCAGAAACACGACCATTACGAAAAAGAGAACACTCCATGGACCGGATGTTGAAAGTACCTGGAAAAACATCATCAACATTCATTTTGTTATATACTCACGTTTCAACTCCAATACAACTTTCTTTATTGGGAGAAAAACTTTTCATGTAATAAACCGTACGCCCCTCTCTAAACATATAATGTTGGGGAAGTACAAAGCGTTGCAATAAAAATGAAACAAACAACAATGCCATCTCATTTGTCAGACGTCCATAAAACCATTTTTTCTCTCTTTCTCTTCATCTCCTCTATCGTCCTCTAGAAAAACTTTTCCTTTACGGCAGCTCGTGAACCGTAATAAAATTAAGAACAAAAGGGAAACGTTGAGAAGTAGTAGAACCATTGTATTTACATGATGGGAATACAGAAGGAAATGATGCCCATGATACGATGTTGGTAGTCAAACGAGTAGTTTTGAAAATCCCTATTCCTTCTGTGAGCAACGCTCTTTGCATACAGCCTTTAAAGCCATTTCCACCTTTTTGCATGGAACAACTGACATGGATGCACACAAAGCATCCAAGTAAACATTTTTAGACTCTTGACTTCAACTCCATTCTCACGTCATAGGCTTCGCTTAGACACAAAACCAAGTCATTCATGAAGAAACAGGCTTACTCACGATCACAAGGAATATTTAGGTAAGAGGAACGAACGGGGAACTAATAAACAAAGAGCTTATAGGCTACACTGTAACCAGAGACATTTTTACTCAAAGTAGAGCACTCGGAGAAAGTAAAGCAAGTGAAAAATTATGCATGTACAGCAAGGCATATTATTTTTGCGAAATAATGTGACCTCTCCTTTTGCCTATGGCATATGCTGCTCCAGCTGCTGCCACAAAATATCGCAGTCTTAGATCATATCACGTTGATTATAGGATCCCGTTTTTATGTAATACCAGTTAAGATTGCATTGAAATTCAAGACCACACGTTCATTTACTCCTTCTTTTTCAACTCCACCATCGCTATCGCATCACTCCCTCGCTCGACTGGAACTTTGGAGGGTTGAGTTGACGAGACGACTTACTATATACCCTTACATGACCCTCTGATAATAGTACTATGTATACCCAAACATTTTTTCGGTCTCTCTATTTTTTGACTGCAGTAAAAGTCAAGTCAGAAGGGCAAAGCTAAAGCCAAGCCAATATCACTTTTTTTCCTCCACTGCTGCCGCTGCTGCTGATCCTCACCATCCATGAAAAAGAGAAGAAAAAGGTCTTAACTCGCTCCTTCCTCCGTTTTTTCTAGCGTCCATGTGGTGTGGTGTGTGTAAAAGTAGGGACACATGATGCTCTTCCACATTTTTTGAGAGGATAGGAGAGAACAAGAAGCTTGACTTGACATAATTTATGTATGAAGGGCAATGGATAAAAACTGAACTGTGTGGAAGGATTGCTGACTGACTATGACTCGGAGTTGACTGACTGACTCCCCACGGAAGAAATTTAACTTTGAGTATGCATATCATTGTACGTACGGTTGCGGAGGTTATTACGTTACGACATGCATACCTAACCTACTACACACACATGCATTATAGATATAGAGACAATGAGCACTTTCTCTCTTCTCATTTTCATCAGTCTTCTTCCTTTACTTACACTTCATCCGCCCATCAGTTCCCCTCCTTATCATAGTTGGACATCGCACTGTTGCTTTCTCTTCTTCCCTAATCTGTACAAAAAATTGCTACTGTCCGCCAGAACTAATATAACATGTGCTCCCCTTTCATTCCAACGGGGAGATAAGACAAGCAAAAAGAAATAACTATATATGTATAGTTGAGCTCCAAACACTTGTGCCACTTTCTCTACTTGATGATCTCTCTTTTTCCAACAGCCACGTCGGCCATGTGAAAAGTATGCACTTGAGTCCAGGCATCTAGTAGGAAATGGAAGCTTAACAACAAAATGACAATATTTTTCTTTCTCACTGTCGTCTCTGTCACTGATATAACAAGTGTCTTGTAAATCTAGAGAGGAGCCAAGGTCAATATAATATATATATTTTTGCCTTTCCCAAACGAGGAGCCTGATAAAAACTGAGAGGAGCGAGGACAGAAGTTGCTGATAGGCAAGAAAGTAAAGGAGACGTGAGTGAGCTATAGTATAGTTTGGTGATATTCATCTTGTTTCTAATTCCACTGGAGTATGCGTTCATCCATTATATGCTTCTATATTATATATGGCTACGAGACCAAAGCTCGAAACTACCATGTTAGTTGTGTGTTCTTTATTCTTTTTCTTTCTTCTCGTCATACTTATCATCATGTGTATGGGTGTTCCCAGTAACATTGTGCATCCCTACCAGTTTCTCTTTTCAGAAGGTAGAAACCTAGAAGGAGAAAGCCGGGCATCAAGGCAAAGAAAAAAGATCGTGCTCTACGTGACACGTATAAATCTGGGAAAGAAGAAAGGAGAAGCCGTTGAGTTTTTTTTTGTGTTCCTGTCCCTCCTTTACAATTCATAGATGAATGTAGTTTACTCATCATATGCATACACGAAAATAAAGCATAAATGTACGTATGTGCGGTAGACTCTCTCCTTATATGTGTTCTTCTTATTCTTCTCATAAAAAGAAACTTTCGTTTTAGCACGAACCAACGGTCGAAAAGAGAAAACCTTCAACTTTCCCTTTATTATTTGAAATTGTTGCGGGTCACAAAAGAGCGACTTAGGATACTACGGGATGTGTTATGCGTTGCGATCGTTGTGTGTGTGTTATTCACAAAGCAGTGCACTGCACACACACAGAGACTACAGCAGAAAAAAAATTGAGAAGAAGAATGTATGTTGCTTCAACACTTATTTTGCTTCCCTGTGGAGTTTTCCGCATTTACGTTGAGTTAAGACGATATTGTGCTTGGGAAAAGTTGGAGAAAGTGCACCAGCTGGATTGGTAAGTATGAAAGAAAAAGAGTTAAAAAAATCCAATATGCACAAGTGAACTAGTAGCCAAAAAGAATGTGTGTCATGTTCCCACCCAAACGTTCCTCTGATGACATGCGATGCAAACCGCTACCAACAACTATGGATATACCAAAAGATAACAGCAAATACATAACGGAAAGATCATGATTACAATGATTGTTGTGTAACAACATCTAAAGCTGCATGTTGTATTTTATTGCTTTTATATACATAACAAATGCTTTCGAGACTCAGTCGCTTGCTGTTGGGAAATGGCACGGAATGAAGATAGGTGAAGAAGATCCCCATGTTTTTCCTCTCAACTTCTTGTTTCCCAAGTTGAGTTGAACCCCCTCAAAAAATCATTTCTTCCCAGCAATTAATTCCTTTCTATGGGAAGCGGAAAAGGGGGAGTTGTGTGAAGTGAGCCCATTATGAGCTTTTAACAGTTTGTTATCTTTGTACTTTACAAACGGGAAATAAGATAAGTGACTTAGTTGAAAACATTTAAAATATTAAATGAAGCCACTTTGTGTGAAGGAAAAGACACAAATAACAAGATCAAGTTAAATGAAGCTACTAATGCACTCATGCCTACTTATATACCCTCAAAACAAACCATAATAGTTTACTCTTTGCTTCATTTCCTCATAAGCTTTCTAAGCTCCGACAAAAGTTTTATGTGTGAATAATAATTAGCATCACTTTTTGCTGAAAAGCAATGGAACATTGTCTCATTTAAAAACTCTACTTAATTTCACCCAATCTCAAGTGACAAAAGGGAACCAGATGGGAGAGCGCGTGAGAGTGCACGAGCACTGGAAAATAAATATATATTTTTTTGGTCAATCTCCAAGAAGAAGAAGGTTGGAGGATAAAACGTATCAAGTTTTTTCGTTTGTTCATAAATGCTAACTAAAGCTGTGAACATACAGCCAAGCCAATGGCAATAGCTGTACCATGCAATTGCATTAGCACACACATGGATATAGATAAGTATATGAGAATAAATGGCTTTGAGCTGATTGTATGAATGAATATAAAAGCAAGAGAAAAAAAGGGGTTTCCACTTTATGTAATGCTGATTGTGGTCACAGTTTAACAGTTTATTTCCACCAAAATGAAAGTAAAAAAAGAAAGGAAAAGTCGGCACTCGGCAGCCAACTCAGCTGCATGTTTGCTTGCATGCATCCTTGGAACCAACTTTTCCTCTTTTACTTTATCTAATGCATGTGTGTACTTATGTGTATATACATTTCAACATTCCCATTCTATTTATACTGTTTCACATTCCACCAAAACCCACCCAACCCGTTTTCCTTGGAGCTTGTGTGGGAATGTGTGTGTAATATAATGTAACGTGTGGGAAATGGGAAATCAGTGCTGACGAAAATGAAGCTAGCCGTGCCGGTTTTATTTTTTGTTCAGTTGAGCATATTATGAAAGGCAATAGCAATAGCAGGTTTTTCCCCTTTCTCTTCAATCCATTCGTAAATAGAGAGAGTGAAAAAGCGGAAAGAGTGCAATGGAATGAGTGAACGAACCCGCTCAACGTGTGTGGTTTCCTTTCCTTCTTATATCTACGACGCCTATCTTAAACTCACTCTTGGCTATCTCCTTCCTCTACTCTATATATCCATGTGAAATGTGAATTAGTCTGGTAGTAGTCTCGATTCAAGTTGAGGGATAAAAATGGTGGCCCGTTTCATCATCACAATGAACAAAAAATATATCCACATTACATATCAAAAGCTTTCCTCCTCTCCTCCTCCTTTATATCCCGTCGTAAGTACAAACAGGAGGAGGAAAAACAGCAATTTTCCTTTTACATATTGCCTTACATTCATCACTTTTCACATTTGGAACGTATGGGGTCTCAACTCTACAACTTTCCTTTTTGGCCAGGAAATTATTTTTGAGAAGTTGAGCAAAGGATTTTTTTCCTCGAGGAGAGAGATAGACACATACACTTTACTTTCCTTTTTTCTATGTTGCTAATTTTCCCTTTAGTTTTCCCATGTTCTTCAAAAAATCCTTTAATTTTCCCGGATTTCACCACAAAAAAGTTCGTTTACTTAGGCACTTGGTTCGTTCCTAAATAAAAGGAAGGTGAAAAGAGGATGGCTGGGATTGAAATTAAGTACTGCTACTAGAGCATAGAGCATATATATATAGTATGCCACGCATGTTACTCTCCTTTGCTTACACATTCCACTCTAATCCCTGAATCGTGTCGTATGAGAAAAAAGGGAAATGACTTTCAACGATATTTTGGGGGAATAAAGACGCACTCATAGACTAGACCACTACCATCATCATCATCATGAACATTCATTCATCTCGTCAGCAAAATGGGATCATCAGCATCAACATCCTGTTAAGTATATTACTTGCAATTCTATACTTGCTGAGATTATTTACGTGAAAAAAAAAGCTGAGAACCCTTTTACTTACCAAATCATAAAGACGTTCCCAATAATCTAAAGTGATGAGCTGGAATGTGGTGAGCATGGATTTGAAAAAGTTGTCGAAACTCGTCCATCCGTCATCCGGATTCTCTCCAATCATTCCCAAACAAGTGTAGCCAGCACCACAAACCCTGTAAGGGGAAAATATATATTTAAAACAAGAACACAATTACATTTTTTTTGGCTCACACAAGAGCCGACGCTCTACGGTTTTGAACAGCTTGGATATTATTGTTCAATCCAGAATTTATTAATGCAGTGTGCCAGCAACCGTCAAAGAACAAGACTAATGTTGTGATAAAGAGCAAATAAAGCATAAAATAATCCAAAAAGAGAGAAAAAAGTTAAGAGGATCAAACAAAAAAAAAGCTTTCCTCTCTAGCTTAAAACGGAATATATAACTATACTAGACAGTAATACCAACATATACAAGGTATACCTAATATGCATGCATTCATTCATTTCTTCTAACAGCAGATGGACTTTTCTCCGCATAAAAAACCCTTATGCTTAAAATAAAAGTACGTAAATACGCTTAATATCTTCACATAAAGGCTCATTTTTCCTTCCTCTGTGGTTCTCCTTCTACTTTCTCCTCCTGCCAGTTCTACCATTGCGAAATGGAAAATGTGAACTAGAGGAATTTGATTAATGTTCCAGATTATTCACTGGGAGAAAGTACCAACCACACGCTCTCAGGTTTCCTTATGCTTTTTCCATGCAGTTTTTCAGCCGAAGAGATTTTTTTTTCTTTGCTCTCTCCCTTTACATACAAGGAAAACAAAGTGCCAAGGAAAAAATAGTGAAAAACTTGAAGGAGTTAAGTAAGTACAACACACACACACATATTCATAATACACAAGAGAGCAGGGCGGAAAGAAAATGAAAAACAAGTTATAAAGCAAGCATCGAAGCGTGTAGCTCTAGTTGGCCGCAACCACCATGCCATTTATAATAATATACATACATGAAGGTCCTTGCAAACAACACCATCATGATCATGACTTTCACTACAGTGCTGTATGTAGTATACAATTCGTTTTTCTTCAAAGGAGAAAAAAATGTATGTAATGTATCAACCATATATATTTTGGATATGGATAAGCTCATTCATTCATTTATTAAGGATAATGCTGTACACAATTCCCTATCTGAGCTTGCAATCAGCACTAAACAAGGGACTCAACTGAAGAGGATTGGACCGCTATATAACAATCTATCTTAGTATTTGCTTTCTTGGTCGACTTGAGTCCCAAAGCAAAGTAGCAAGTGGGAACGTGAACGAACACACACACACAAAACATTTAATACGATCCAAGCTCTACTAAAAAGCTGCTCATTTCATTTCTCTTGGTGGTTTTCTTTTCCGTAGTAGTTGCTTCTATACACCATAATAATACCATGTTGATGATCAAGAAGAAAAGGCATCCAAAGCGAATGAGTACATTTCTACAAAAAGCTCAACTTTAAGTTTTCACTCTTCGTCCCCTTCTCATTCTATGCAAAATGAAATGGGTTGGGTTGGTGTATGTTGAAGGGGGAAATGGGCGAAACGTGCAAAACAGGGATGGCCTTATATTCCATTTTCAACTGAACTAATGGGGAATGGAAACTGTAAATATTCTTTAAAGAGTGAAAATCCCAAATGCCTACCACTCACACACACCATTCCATGCCAGTTAATAGCAAGGGAATGCAATGGTAATACAAAAGTCCACGTCCACACACAATATGATTATGATGTGCTTGCCACTAACAGCCATAATAATTTCATTGTATTTTTGTTATGAGGATGATGACGATGGGACTATATATATCTTGTGCAAGGCAGTCCAATCCTCGACTCATCGTCCGTATCATTTTCTTGCGGTCACCATGCGCCCAGCATTAGTAATAATGTTATGTTTTGTGTGTCTGGAGGACTCGGGATTCGGGAATGATGCTGGTCTGGGTTGCAAAACCCAAGCCGATTTTCTTTGACAATGCCATAATTTCGTTGGAATTTTACCACCGTCATTAATCGCCAACCAGACCAAACCAGTTTCAATTAATATCTCCGGAGAAGCGAGAGGAAAGATATGAGTCAAGCCGACTTTCACCAGATTTCGGCTCTGCTGATTAACGGGGAAACAATGTGAGAAGAAGAAGAATGAAGAATTGAATTAGTTTCCTTGTTATGTTGTCGAAACTGAAGGGTCTTGTGAATCAAAACTATGTCAAACTTTTCCCATTGATTTATTTTATTGAAAGAATTGTGAAAATGTAGGCTTCTTTCTTTGATCTCCCTGTTTACACAAAAAACTACATTGTTTGCTTCTTCTGAAGCTGCATCTTCTCATCTCACACATCCGCCTTTGCTTTCTTCTTCCCAGCAGCCACCACCAACCAGATCCCACCGTGGCATACCAGACGCACAAATATTTTGATATAGTAAAATAGCAAAGCACGCTCCCCCTATAATTCTTCCTGTTTGTAGTTTACTAGCCCAGTTTTGTCTATACGTGCATGACAGCTGGAGAGCTGGATTTTGAGGATTTATTCTCATGTGGTCGACATTCCTTACAACCAATAAAACAATCAACCACGCCTTTTCAATTGGCTTAATCCCTGTCTGTGTGTTCCTTCCCTGTGCTACTACTACCCTCCAACTAACCTGACTATCCTCATGGGAAATACAGATTGAAATATATCTCCCTTTTCTTCTTTTCACAACGGAGTGCTCCTCTCTCCATCTCTCCTCTCTTTTTTATCCGCATCTCTCCACCAGACCATGATGATATGATGATACTACTGATGGTATTAAAAGAGGTCTTTGTTTCAGTCAGTCAGCTAAAAACATAACATGATATCTAAAGTACACACAAAATGCCCTTATAATTTCCTGTTATTGCATCCACTTTCACCAACAAAAACTTTTCTCTAAAGTGTCTACAATTTCCACGCAATGCATAATATTATGTACAGTTGTAGAGACATACCCAGGTACATACCTAATATAGATAAGGGACGTGCTACATGTATCATTATCATCATGTTCCTTTTCACTTGAGTTCATGCACAGATCCCTTCTGCCACGCGGAGAAAGTATAATGTTACACAGTATCTGGCTCAGTTGGATAAAATGCGAAAGTGAAGTAAAGCATGAATTCCAGAGTTTTCACTTTTCAAAAACTATGCTTGCTCAAATGCTCAACTTTAATTCCCAGAATGGGAGCAAAGACATAGAGTCAGTGTATGAATGATATTTTATATGTACGTACAGTCGTAGTTAACATATCTATATCCCTCTTCAGTCATCCTCTCCATGAAAAGTTCAATGTGAATAATTAATTACGCAGATATAGATATAGAAGTGGCTGCATGGGAAGCCTAAGACGCATATGATATCGTCGTGTACAATAGATTTCATTTATTTTCGCACACCCTTTGGATTCCCTTCATTATCCGGGTACACACATTGTTTTGTACTGCTGCTATTTCACAGTTTTCACTACACTGCTCTCAGCTCAGCCACAAAACGTCATTTGAGGATTACCATTCAACCTTTGTCCGTTTGTAATAATGTAGCTAACTACAAGTTCCGCACTCACACAACTCGACACGCTACATATACTCTGCGTCTCTGGTACAAAACACCAGTTTTGATAAAACCAACACGATAATATGAACCATTATCCCATCTCCGATGATTATTATAATGTGGTCATTGTGGAGCTGGAGAAAAGCGGAATTTTTTTTATTCACGGAAAAGTTTTTTTTAAACAGCTGAACCAAGTCTTTTGTTTCTGTCCGCTTTTTACCTGCTGCTGCTGCTGGACTGTTTGCTTACGCTAGATTAGCGGCTAGCATTATTAGTATACATGGCGTGGCATGCTCTGCTTACGAGACCACATGACACGAGTATTATTATGCGGTGGTGGTGTGGTGGTGGTAAACAGGCTTTCATACTCGCTCAATAATTCACTAATGAGGAGATATGGTGACCTTTTTTTACGAGCTTGGGCATTGGGCACACGACTTGCACTGCTAAATGTACAAAATTATTAGCTGGTGAAAGCAACCTGGGTTTGGTCTACTACTACTTTGTAAACAAGCTAAACATGGAGGAATTCAAGCGCGGATTTCTTCCATATCAGTCGGCTATTATATTTCAGCAGAATCATCAATCAAATGCAAGAAATTAGTGAATGATACACACACACGAACAGAGAAATAAGGAGGTGTATATATAGATGCGTATTTATGTACATTCATAGAAGAAAAAAAAGCAGGGAAAGCAAAGTACGTGCAGTGCATGTTGTACATTATGATTAATTGATTGTGTATGGCTGGTGAAAATATGAAGTGAAACGGTGTTGGACTCAATGCTAACCTTGTACTGGAATCATTTCCGCACGGGATAGGCTCGTCCTCTGGAAACTCATCCGCTCGACGCTTCCAATTGTCTGGATCATGGATCCATCTAGCACATTTTGAAAAACGACATTCATTCATTTTAGTCGAGATATTACAATCATATACTGCAGACCACACCACATCACACAAATCAATGAGTTCACTCTACTCTAGAAGGGAAACCGTAGATTCATGAGGATATAAATGCAACAGGATATTTAAAAATGGGAAAGTTAAAGTTGGCTATGGGTTTTGGCTGGAATTCGGAACTCATTGCGGTGTCTCATTTTCTCTGCTAGAGCCCATGTCATGTTCCTGTTTGCCGTGTCTAAAGAGCTCCATAATTTTCGAGCAGTTAGTCAACTCGAATGGATTGGTAATGGTGGTTGGGTTTCGTGTAGTGAAAAAAGGAAATTAAATATGCGGGTCACAAAACAACATCCTGATGTGATATGTGACGCATGTAACCGTTTTGTGGAGTGTACAAAGTGTGTCTAGCCCAGTGTACTGTGTAAACCCCCACACCGTTGTGCTGTTCATAGAGGAAGAAATGGCTAAATGTTTTTGTCAGAGAGGAAAATGAATGGTTGGTCGAGTCTAGTTGAGTTTGCTTGTATTTCACTTCACTTCACCATTCCAAATCCAAACAGTTTTTTTGTGCGGTAGTAGTGGCTCGCAACAGCAGCTCTACTAGTTACTTAACATCACTGGCTTTTTAGGTGAAGGAGCCCAAGCTTGAAACTGCTAAATTAGGTAATATGCATGCATGCATATTACGTTACTGACATTAATATTGAATTGTCCTAATTTCATGGCTCTCTGCTACACATTTTTTATACAATGTACTATTTCTCTCCCCTGCCTCCACTACCGCAGTAATCTTGTTCTTGTAGCAGACGGAAAAAGTACAAGTACAAGGGTCCAATTCAAAATTTGCGTGTTTCATGCGTTCTTCTAGTAGTAGGACCACTCTAGACAAACACAACTACGGTGACTATACCCTCTCAAGTGGAAAAAGTGCAACAGAAGCAATGAAAACGAAATTGTACATAAAAAGCCACAAGTTCTAGTACTACATGTACGATACGATCCCGTTTTTTCTGTCAACACTGGGCCTACAAACTAGTACTTTCCGTGGAGTCTCACTCCCAATTTTTAAATGATTAGCAGCAGTAGCAGCAGTAGCATTTTTTCAACTAACTCTTGACGAGCTCGAGTATAGAACAAATAGGCTCCCCCAATGAAGTGAAGTGTAACGACTACCATGTATTTTAGTTGTCGAGGGCCGATGGGAATATTGAGCAATTAATATTTGATCTCTAGGCAATATAGGGTATGAATGCAGAAGTAGTCGAAAATTGAGATGAATTAGGCCTGTTTTTTTTTACTATTGCAAACTTTTTGGCTAAACATACATAATATGTGATGGAGTAAACTGAGCTATTATATGGTTTAACTTACTCTGACCAAAGTTTATCGCGGAGAGGATCATTAGGGTGAATTGGAGTATTGTTGGGGTCTAAGGGACCACCTTTGATAAGAACACATTTCTGTCGCAACTTTCCCATATACACTTCCAACGCGAAGAGTGCAAAAATCATGAGGCAGAACAGTGTAAGTGCCATGACTTCCAAGAGTTGAACAACGGAGCTGAGCAATGCATTAATCATCATTCGGAGCCCTGTGGGTACACACAAAAACAAGAACACAGTTTACCATCAATTATGCATGCTCTCATTGAGCACTTTTACATTTGCTTTACACATGCAGTAGACAGACAGCAGCTTAGCTTAGACGCACAAGGTGGAGCATTATTACGATCAACACAAGTTATGTTCCGGTGGGCTTACCTGGCAGAATCGAAATAGTCTTGACGGCACGAAGTACACGAAATGTACGGAGGACTTCGAGATTACCAGCCTCTTTATTATCATCACCTATAGCTGTTGTAACAAGACCTGAGATGACAACTATAAAGTCCAACATATTCCATCTATTCCTCAAATAAGAATATTTATTGATCACAAAGCCTTTGGCAATGATCTTGAGTACCATCTCCATTATATAAATTGCCAGAAATGCGTACCTACAAAAAACAAAATACGGATAAATGTTCATTCATGTATCATCATCACAATCACAACACGCTTATATTTATTGTAAGTTTTCATTTCTCTCTGGAGCCCCCAGCAATTTCTTTTCACTTTATCCCTTTTATATACTACACCGTTCCAGAGAGATGACAGAAAACAAGTTGAAATGAAATAGGGAAAAATGGTTGAAAGCACTTACTCAATCCTATCAGTATAATAGTCGTAGTCGGGAACAACTTTGGTGATGCCGTCGTCTTCAAATTTATTTTGTATCATGGCGAGGGTGACACAGTTGGCCAGGATTGTAAGAATTATCAAAATATCAAACCATCGATGAGTGATCACAAAAATGGCAAACCGGCGAATAGGATTGAGTGGCCCCAACAGGTACAAGGATTTCGAACAGGAGAATCGATAAATGTAGTGCCGACTGTACTTCTGCGATATCACACAAAATGTCTGTAAAAAGAAAGAAAGAAAAGCAATGTTATTCGTGTAATTCAACGCTTTTCCTCTGGTTTCAACTTCAACCAACATAATTTATCATCATTAAACGTTAACTCTGCAGCAGGATTCTCATTTTTTATCATCACATCACCCCAAACTGAACTGTAGGCTTGACTTAATTTCATTTACATCAACTGTCCCATTCTTTTGTCATTCAGGCTCCTTCTTGTCTCCGCAAGGGAAAATATCCTAGCTGCTATAAAATATTATCGTTTATGAAACTAATCTTAACATCCAGGCAAAGTCTCCTCCTCCGAAATGAATCAATTTCGAGGTGAAGAGAAACCAAAAATCTTCTCTCTGAAATGTTCTTTCCCTTCCAATTTCACCGCACGAGAAAGAGAGAGAAATGAAGCTGGAGTTAAGCAATCTTTTCCCATATCATGAAATATATCGCGGGATGGAATCGCATCGTCCCAGTTCTGAGTGAGTGCATTCCGTATCGTCTTGTTGGAGCATTTTGCATGATATGATGATATTTTATGTGTACTGTGTATTGTGGATAAAGTATGGCAGTAAATTTTATAACAAATAGACTAGGAAATCAAGAGCTGTTCATCAATGCCAAAATCATTGACAAGGTTATAAATAAAAGTCAGCAGCTCATGCAACCTGCTCTTTTCTTATTGCTTATTTCACACAAATACATATTATATCCCTAAACATGGTGGAAACACATTTCCACACTCCTCCTCCACTCCCTTTGTTGTTGAAGTAAATCAAGCTAAAACGCTTCCATTTTATTCATCATTCCCATCTACCCACTCTATTCCACCACCAACTCAACTTCAACAAAGAAAAACTTTCTCTTTTCCATGCTCAACCTCTATATATACGGAGGCTATATTCCTTTTCCCTTCGCAATGTGCAATCATTTCCCGTCCCTCCACAAACTCCACATTGCATGCACAATACTTCAGAGGAAAACTTTAATAATAATATCATATAGGCACAGGAAAATGCAATGAGTCAGCATCAAACAAACATGAAAAGCAACAGCAGACACACAAAAAACATAAAACGGCTTTCGTAAAATATCTCACAAGACATAAATCTATCGTGATAGGAGGAGTCTGCTAAGATTTGTGCTTTCTCTTCCGATTTCATCTTCTTTTAACATGGATGGAAAAGCGAGAAGAAGATATGATGCTACTTTTTTGAAAACTGCCAACTAGCAGTATTTTCCAACTGTCAAGAAAGACGAACTGTTTATAATTCACTGGAAATACTTGAGAGTAACTGGGGATTCCCTTTAGAATATATGCAGACGCTTCGGAATGGATCCAAAGTAGGGCACATCAACCAAGAATGTATTCCAACTTTGGAAAAATATGAGAAAGCTATTTTTATTGCGCTTTTGTCTTCGACAAATACCTTACTACTTCTTAGCCAATCCCGTTGAAGACGAGAGTTTCTCCTTTGTTTTATGGAACCGGAAGAACAATAGGTACAATGTTCTCAAGCATGCATTTGACAAGTTTAACATGGAATAATATGCCATCGGCGCATTTCATATTTTTCTTTAATTAACACCTTTCTTAAAAGTTAGAAGTAGATGTGGTAGTTGACACGCAGTTAAGAGCAGGAGTTGAAATGAAATGAACAAAAAAATGGGAATAAATTTTGAAGAATTTTCTTTTCTTTCCACCCCAGATGCTTCTTTTCCCACCCTTAGTTAAAAGGAGCAAAACTTGTGTTAGAAAAGAAAAGGCGGTCGACGAACATGTTTCTAAAAACTTTGCTTTTGCACAATTAGATTGGGCATTACTTTTACTTCAGTGCTGCACACAGAAGAAAGAAAGAAAAGAAAAGTGAAGTAGTCCCTTGACCTTTTTTGTCTGTGTGGTTTCGTTATCATCATCATCTTTAAACATGCTACCAACTAGAAAAACAATTTTTTCATGAGGATCTGCTCATAACTTCCAATTAAGCATTGTTAGACCAGTCTACACCATTTCTACGACCACTACCACCATTTAGAAAGGAAAGAGAAATGAAGAAAGAAAAGTTATTCCTCCTGCTCGACACTTGCTTTTTTTCCACAAGGAACATTTTTTCTTTCAACTTCCAGCTCAGCCCCAACATAGAAAAGAAGTTATTGCACTGACGTGTGCCGACTTTTCTCCCCTCTTGAGCCTAACTTTTAAAAGAAATGAATGTAATGACCATCACAAAAAATGTAATTGGTGGGTTTTTAAACAGAAACTTGGGTTCCTTTCCTCATAATGGTTCTTTGATAGCTCCTAATACTCCAAATGTAAAAGTGCTCAGTAAAACGTTAAATCTTGTTCAAAAGTAACCCTTAAAATGAGAATTTAATAGGCCAACATGACATGACTCCACTAACCAACCCACTTTGGAGACTTGCAAGTTATTGAGATTTTTGAGAGGCTGCCACGGAGTTTGTTCTAGCTTCAACTCGTGTAACAACCTAACAGGTTGCTGCTAGTTGTGGATCTGCTGAAAAGCTGAATTTTCAAGTGAGAAAGTGAATGCAAGCCACTGATTCCTGTGGTTTCGGTATCATATAGTGGCCACCGACAAAACCCTTGGTCTTCAAAAGAGCATGGTTGATAAAGGCATCAAAAACAATATTATTATAACAACCATATACGAGATCGTGCGGATCAATCGATCCCACCGTTGTTTCACTCAAAGACCTAACCCTATAGGAAATGCTAGAAACCGAAGCACAAAAGTAAGTCTTACACGAACTTTAAAAGGACAAACTTCTAAAGGAAGAAGTAACAGAATGAAATACTTTACCGGTACCGCTACTTACTCGTATGTTAGGTTCTAACAAAAAAGTCTGCGTGACTGTACGAAATGTAATCTAAATCAAACAATACTTTCATCTAGCTAGCAAATTCTTCTTTTAATCCTCATTCTTGAAGGTTTTTTTATTTTTCACCTTTTTACAGTACAGGATCGACAGTGAAGTTGCATTTAAGTATCAAATGCACAAAATTGTGCAGCTGCAATAAAACAATTTGTTTTGTATTAACCTCCACAACCGTATTGCCATCTGTCACCTTTGTTTTCCGCTTACATTATATTACAATCACTTTCTCCCAAGTGAAAGTGAGCGAATGAAAAAAAGAAAAGCAACAAGCAAAGAATAAACATAAACATTGGTTAACTCATTTTCCTTGCCAATTTCTCGCCGCTCCCCTCAAAAAAAAACTTGAGAAATCTAATTAAAAGTTTCGTTTTTCCTTCACTTCACCCTACGCGTTCGTGTGGGTGTTCGCCTTTCCATGTTTGATGACTTGAATGAAATTAGTGAACTTCCTTCACTCCATAATATACCTCTCATTTCACATTTCGACTTGTGACAACGACAACCCAGCTACACAAAAAAGCTAGTCACCCGAAAACCCGACAACAAACTACAACCCATAAGAAAAATAAGTCTACAGCAAACATTTGTGCCAGATGCCGTCAACCATTCAAAGTCAAAAAGAGAGGGGGAAATGAAGCTGTTAAAGTATCGGAAATGCTGATACTCGCCCATGACATAGGGAACGAATAATTAGACGTAATAAAATAAAGTGTCACATGGCTCAAGCTCATGTGTCACACATCACATCACGATACCAATAATGATGATGACCCTAACGATGACTCACGACATACTCGCCCCTTTTTTATTCAACACGTGTTGTTGTTCTGAATGTCATGTGCAATAATTACGAATGAAAATCAGCCAGAGCATCTTCCTGTATTTCTTTTCCCAACAAAAAATAGGCAGCGGTAGTAGCGTTGCGTGTGTAGTACACACAAATAATGTAATATGCCTAAATACTCCTTGCCTTGTCGTGTTGTCGACATTCCGTTTTTGGATCCGACATATTACAAATATCATAAAAGTCAAACAAACGGCCGATATCATATCACATCATATCATGCGCCACTTGTACATTGATCTCCCTTTTCAATAACATTATTATCTTCGCCCATCATTATCATTTATTACACTTTTCTCACTCTCTTCATCCTCCTTGATAAAATCACTTGAGAAAGGAAGGAAATGCGCGTCAAGGAAAAGGAGCCAGAAAGAACACTTGTGAAAAACAATGACTTTTTGGGCGGAATATGTGTGCAATATATAAGAATAAAAACACTAAAGCATGTGTGGAGAATGTTGTTCGTAAATATTTGGGATGATGGGACGGAGCCAGCGAAAAAAAAAATTGGTAGCACGTTCTTGTTCTAGTACAACATTAAGTAAATAACTGAATCCTTATATCTTTTCTTACCATATTATTCCCAAAAACACTTGACACGTAATATAAGCAAACATTACCAAAAGGCCGAGGAAACCCACAGTTATATTCATGTAATCATCATAGTTATATCCCTTATAAAAATGTTATTTGTCCATCATCATCATCATCATGTCAATTCTTATCACTTTCTTTCAAAATGAAAATAAAATGGTAAAGTGTTATCCTCTTCTCCTTCCCGATGTTTGTCATGCTTTGATTTCTTTCTGGGAAAATTATCATGAAAAATTCTGGAGGATGGCACTCCTCATAAAAATGCATGAAGTATCATGTACGCAGTATTTTTACATGTCACCATTAAGTACATTACACATTATTCGCTTCTTGAAAAGGAAAGAATTATATTGAGTGAGTGACTACGTGTCTCGTTTCTTCTATATACTCAGAAGAACACAGCAAAAAGAAAAAAGGATTTGTGGAAGAGGCGAAACCAATAATGATAATGCAACCGAGGTGATGATGAAGGGATTCACTTTCTCCGCCCAGAAGACTAAAGGATCCCATTATAATGCACAAGAATACGATGGCGATAATGATAATCATTATGATGATGATGTGGTGCATGCATGCACACATTTTTTATCAGGCTCCAAAAGGAGAGAGGAAAAATGTGTCAAAAACCTTTAGAAAGGGAAAAACGGTTGTCGGTTCGCAAATGGCAAGAGAGCTTAAAGGGAAGATGATGTTGATGACGAGAGACGAGCTAAATGATCTTGATGTTGAGGTGTGATATATAAACCATATATGATGATGAAGAAAGAGAGTCATTGTAAATGATGGGGTATTCAAATGGTATATTTGGAGTGAAAGTGGTTGAGAGAATATTTTGACAAATCTTTATGAGACATGTCGTTCCCCTTTTCTTTTTATATGTTGGGGATATACTTACGCCATTCCACCTACACTAGCAATCCCATCTCTTCTAACTTTCCCATTTTTTTACCCTCACGTTTCAGTAGAAGAGAAGTCGTCGACAAGACCTCTGTTTCCACAGAGTCATAAATAATGATAAAGTGAGAAAGAGCTCATTTCCTCCCAAGAAAAATGTAATTTTAGTGTGTGAGGTGAGGAGTGAGAATGGAAGAAGAAGAAGATGCATATAAGCGGGATTATGCACATGAAGGAAAAATTTCCTCGCTCGCTTCTTTTTCTTTCGTTCCTCCAAACCAAACAAAACTTTAGTCTTTCACATGCATTAAACGAGTGTAGGTAAGTATGGTTTTAACTCAGCAAATACGGAGTGTAACCTCCTGCTTCATTCATAATAATATGTACTATCTCTCGCCCTGAGCTCTTTTCACCAACATACGTCGTCCTACTCACTTATTCCTCCATATATCACACTAAAACAAGCTCTCCACTCTTTCCCACTCTCATCATATCACATCACATTATCACCTTCTCCAAAAACAAGTTGGAATGATGGAAACATAATATTTCATGGTTCTCTGCGTTTCCTCCTTGTTGCTTCTTCAGATTGCTTCCAACTGAAAAAATACTGATAACTCTTACACTCTTTAGCCTCCCTCAACTTGGAGAAAGGAGCGCTCCATTTTTCCGAAGCCAATTTCCACTTAACAAAAGCAAATCAGAAGCCAATCTAGGCAATCGCCTAACATTCTCTTGGTTCTACTCTTATTTGATCCATTTCCATTGCTCAAATAGTCAGCCAGGAAGTCGCCGATTTTTTGTTTGCACAATTCTTTACAGTTCTCATGCAGATTTCTTAAGTAAGACATATTCTAATAAAAAGGATTTTCATTGTCAGTAAAGTTTTAAATATTCTTATTCCATTCTTACAACTTTTCCCAAAGAAGTAGAAAAAGTTAAACATGTGGACTCAAATTCAAAGACAGAGTGAAAGCAGAGATTGGGTTACTTGTACAACTTACTCATCCTATCGAGAAATAGGTTGGGCGTTGTGCCTTTTCCAAGAGTCTACAACCCACATGGGAATTAATTACGTTCTATCATAATCATCGTTATCATCATGTTAACCAAGACGGTGTAATTTTAACCCTTTTCAATTTAGCCCGAGTCTCCTTCATTTCATTTCATGTTATGGGCTTCGTCGGTGCGTGCAGACTTGCAGACGTGCAGGGTAACTAACTCTTGGGAAGCTTGTAATTGGAATATAAACGAGAAAAGGACTCTCCAAAAGTCGTAATGGAGCGAAGCTTTTACTCTCAAAAACCTGTGTATATAAGTAAGTAGGTATTCCCAATTTCACAATAATGTGAACACACAAGAAATGCATATAATAATAATAGTATGTCTCCCTCCAGCATGGGTCTCCCTGCAGAATTTATTAATTGTCTTCAAGGGCTCTCTCTTCCACATGAAATATGAGACGCGCAGAAGCAAATAATTTAGTAGAATCTAAGTATTCCTCCAGATTTCCTTTCTTTTCGAAAGGTGTGTTGTGTGGTGTATATCCTTCACATACGTAGGGAGCCACTGGACTCACGCTAAGCGGAAAATGAAAAATTATCAGATGCTCCTTCTGCTTCAACGCTATTAAAAGTAGGTTGGTGTACCTGGGTCATTGTGAAATTTCAGGAAAATATAGTAGGCCCACTAGCAGTCAGTTTCGTTTTCCTTCCTCTTCTTCCCAAACTTTTCCCTCTACACCGCTTTCCCTATCTTTCTCCCTGATACTGGAGAGCAACTTGTTCTGTGTATTTAAACACGGCATGGCATGGTGGATTCTAGTGTAATATATAATTTTGAGGGCCATGCTCCATGAAACATGTGGAGAACAAAAAAGTTTTTTATCTCCAAATATGGAAATGAACCTAAAGCGAAAATGATACGAGCCACATAAAAAGCCCGACTCCCATGAAAAGTGTCATGTAACAACCAAAATACGGACTGTGACTCGACGACTCCTATGTATCTTTTCTATATTAGGGAGGACGCGTGTGAGCTGAGTCTATGTCTTCTACTATCATCATGATCATCTAATGAATCCATATTACATAACAAAGTTCATGGGCAGAGCAGAAGTGAACTGAGAAAACTAGCAAAAAAAGTGCCTACAACCATAAAATTAATTCATTTTTTACTTGTTGTCACATTTCATTCTCCTTCTCTAAATAAATAGCCTTCATTCTTCGCCAAGAAGAATACAAGGCTATAGTAAAATATTATATGGTAGCCAAACTAAATTATATACTTTGGTACATTACTTTTAAAGCTAATTTGTATTCATAACTGCTGCTGCTCCTCTTTCAGAAAAAAGGAGCAACTTTTCAAAGAAAAAGATTGCTTTTGATTCTTTGTTACGATACGAGTAATAGGGAGGATGACATTTACTATTAGACACACTTTCTCTGGACTTTTTTATTTGCCAACTTTTCTGTTAAATTTACTTTTCTCCTTTTGACCTACTACACCCATCTCCACAAAAGTCAATATTCTTGATACCAGATAAGCCCCCGTAAGATATTATGGAAGCTTTTCCTTTCTTTAAAAAAGTTAACAACATAACATCCACTGAAGAATTTACAAGGGACATGGAGGAAATCTGATGATTACCGAGAATAATGCTGGTTGAAAAAAAGTTTCCCTTTCTCAACCAAATCTCAACATTCAAATCTGCCACGTCTACAAAACCACATAACACTACACACAACTCGTTCGTTCGTGCTGATTAGGAATATTCTGAGCAAATATAAACGATTTTCTTTTGGTCAACTTTACACTCGAAAAAGCATTGTTGTAAAAAATATGCTCCATTTTATCCCATACGAATTCCAACTTCTTTGTGCTACTAAGAACCAAATTCGATTCAACTTTTTGGTTCCATCCACCTTATCCAAAACTGGTATATGTAAGTAGTTGCAGCATTATATCGCGGTTTCCTTAAGTATATATTTCATATTTCAACCATTTTCTCATCATGCGAATGTACGTTCACACGCACCGCATTACGTCTTCATGGCCATTTCCACAGCGAGCACTCTTGTTAAAGCGCACATTTTCGTCTAAAAGATCATGAAATGGTTGCACTAATAATATCAATAGTAATAGCAATAATACAACTAATGACAATGACGGGAGGAAGCCATTTCTCGGTCGCCTTGCAAGCTTGTTCGCTCCCCTCACCATCATCATCATCATATCATGTGCGAGGGAGAAAGCTGAAATGACGAGAGCGTGTGGAATATGCAAAGAAATGACTTTATAATCCGACCGAAAACGAGTACCCATCAAAACTAGTGAACCCATATGCATCCGCTCTGACTATCTCACTCTCAAAAAGCTTACATACATATATATATATGTACATTCATTTCATACAACTTGGGATTTTCCTATTTCTGGAGACTTTTCTCTGGTTCCCAGAAAAAGTGAAGCAAATGAGTGAATTGTCGTATCATCATGAATTGCTGTGCTAAAAATACAGATTTTGGCTTTTGAAAATGAAGCGATGCGATAGAGCAGCAGCATGCTTTGCGAGCATTGCATAGAAAAGGAAAATACACTATTTTTGAAGTGTTGTAGCAGAAGAAGCATTGCCATTGCCGCACCACACCACACAACTACCATCATATCAGCAGCCTTCTAGTATGCCTATTCTTTGCACTTTTTCGTTTCCTTTCTCTTTCTTTTGCTCTTTAGCTGATTTTACGTTTCAACGAGCAAACTTTCTTCTCTACTTTAACAATCCATCTCTGAGAGAGACGAAAAGGAAGGGATAGTAAAAAGAGCCTGAAACATTTTTTGTGTCTGCCTTGACTCGGGTATTATGTTTCCTTTTTACGATATTACGGCACATTATGATCCTTTAAACGTCCTTTTCTCCCCCTTGATAGCGCCGTTACAGGGCGTTGGTGAAGAAAGAGAGAGGACGACGGTTACTTGACTCAGAAGGGACTCTAAACATAACCCATCATGCACATATTTCTCCTATAAAACCTGTTCATCTTTCTCCTCCTCATCATAATCATCATCTGTGGAAGACGAGAAAGTTGTATGGTAGTCAACCATATTGAGGGAAACATGCCATATCTTTCTCTTTGAAATGCACCCGACCGCAAGAGGAGAGTGTGAGAGAGGAAAAATGGAAGAAGATGAGTATCTCTGCGGGATACCTTCTCTATTACTTTTAGTATCATCTGCGTCGTCTTATCATCTGCTTCCCTTCCCATATCATATACCCTTTCCCGAAACAAAAAGTCAATAAGTCTACTACTCCAGTTGTTGCAGAGAGTTTTAGAAAATATTCTTTATTTGTTTAGCCTAACTTACTACTTATTGTTCCCATCATCAGAATCATTATCAGCATGTTGTTTTTTGCATTAATGTAACTTAATTTTTGTTCTGTTTCTTTCCAGGAATGAGAGGAACGGAAGGAGAGCTGCCGGAAACGGGATGATTTGTGATGATGAAGAAAAATACATGTTCAAATATACATATTTATTTCCTTTTGTTATTCTGTGTGCACATTTGTATCAAAAATTTGTAGCAAGTGAAGGAGAAAGGAGAGCTGGAGAAGAATAGATGATGGGATGTTGTTGAGGGATCACGAGGTTATGCGTCTTCCATCTTGTTCATTCTCCTTGCAGAAAATAAACTAAGCAACAACATGAAAAACGTAGCATCATTTTCGTTGGAATGAAGACAAAAGTCGGAAATGAAAGTAGTTTCCCTTTCCCTGCTCCTTCTCTCATTTAATGAGGATGACAACTGCTTTCTCATGCAAATCACTGCAAGACTATCAACTCGCAGAGCACCAAAGGCTACTTTTATTATATTCATCTTGAGGAAGAAAGGGGAAAAATGCAACAGAGCTAGACAAACTCAGCAAGACATATGCAGGCGGATGCTGAGCCTAATATTATATTACATTACGTGGATGTGGATAATACGCTCTCAGAGGAAATAAAATAGGGAAAGAGGCAAGACAAAAAACTGCCATGTGTGCATAATAATATATACGGCATAATATTATGTATGTCCTCATCTTTTTTCTGCTCCTCTCTTTGTTTTCTTTTGTGTCTTTGGGACTACTAGTACTTCCTGACCCAACGAAAAACAAGCGAAGCATAGAAATAGCATATTATATACAGCAGCATCGCAAGATTGGCAAGTTCTAGCAGCCTAGCTCTTGGCTGACATGGTTCAACTTATATTGTGCTCCTTCTCTCAGTCACTCATAACATAACTCAAATCGGTTTGCTAATAATACAACGAAAGATGGACTATTTATCTATGCAAAACAGACTACCTACTACCTACCTCTCATAAATACATGTGTATACTTATGTATACTTAGCAAAAATAAGGACTGATCTCTCAGTTTTGCCTCAAGGTTTCCTTTTTCGTTCGTTCGTTCATCTCATCTTCATCCTCCATTTGAAGACTGGGAATTAGGTCTATTAATAGGCTTCAAGCTAACAAGTCACTCCATTAGCCACGTTCTTTATACTGACATGTTGAACTTTCAAATGGGAACACCTTTGGGGGATCCAGGCCCTTTTCTTCTTTTAAATTCTTCCACTATAAGGATCAAGAGGAGTTTTCATTGAAAAGCCTTTTCCTATATATCTACCTAAGAAAGCTCCAACTTTTTCAAATGGAGAAAGTTGAAAACATCATGAAACTCTTCAGCTAACTAGACTATAACGATAATGATTAGAAGAAAAGGTAGTAATAATAACAATGACCTAATAAACGACACATTTTCTTGAGGTTTTAGCTGAAAACCATACATTTATGTGCCTCTACAAGTCCCCCCCATTATGACACTCAACTCAACTTCAAGTTGGGTCTGGTTCGTGGATAAAAATGATATTGTTGAATATTCATATTAAAACAACGACTAGTTCATTCTATTAGCACTGCATTGAAACATTGAAAGTGAGACATTAATGCAGCTGTTTTTTTAGCTGGGTGAAACAAACTCTCAAGCCTCCAACATGTTGTAGAGCAGAGTACCTAGTTAAAATCGATTTTTTCTCTTTTCGTCCTCAAATTACAGTAGAGGTAATGGTAGCAATGTTGCGGTATAGTAGTGGTATGAGAAGAAGTGGCACGACTAATGGTAATAATGGCTCCCAGCCACACCACTACTACTACCACCACCGCCACCAAAAGAAAACAACTTCCTTCATTAAACCTGATTTTTTTTACATTCGCATTCTCTCCTCTTTCATTCCCTCTCTAACGACATTAGGAGAGAAGGCAAACTGGGCTGGAAATTATTACGCCAAGGTATACACAAAACAACCTAATGAAAAATCGGATGTAAAAAAAAATGAAAAGTGCCCCGAGCAATATAAAAAGTCAGACGGAGACAGTAAAAGCCCATCATATTTTGCCACATCACATCACCCCTTTTCTTTTGTTGGGGATTGGATGACGAGACGACGACGGTGATAATAATGAAGGTGAGGGCTTTTACCTCACATAAAAAATCCCAGTGAACAAATAAGTATCAAAGAAAAGCAGTTGAGGTTTCAGCATCAATGTTGTGTTTATACAGTCCCAGCTTAAATACGGAATGACAGTGACAGGATGATACCAAAAGAATCTGCGTTGTACACTTGTCAACTTTCGTTCTCGCACCTTTTTGGCTCTATCAAAAACGTGTAATTTCCCTCAAAGTTTACAATCTCTTTCACACTCCACTCACCTTCTTCCCATTCCATCTCATATCCCACGTCAGCCCGTCGAGACTCAGCAGTATTGCTCAATTTTTGGCAAATAACACAATACATTGAAAAGACAGACGATGTCAAGAGCAGAAGCAGAAAAGAGGGTAGACAATAATGATTTGATGATGACAAGACAGAAGACAGGACCAAAGAGAATTAGAGTAAACCTTGTTGACTTGAAAATGCTCGTAAGCTGGAGGAATCCTGTGGTTTTATCATTATTTTCAAACATAATATAATCCCTGTATAACACGCTGAAATTTAATTAAGAGCCCAATTTTTTGACAAAAGGGCTAAACACTGGAGGTTAATAAAATGACAATCCTTCTTCCACTCTAGAGCATTCTCATCGACACTTCAATGAGCTCCCGTTTTCGGAAGAGAATTCTTCTCCACCAAGAAAGAGAGAACTTCTCTCCAAGGAGTTCTGGGCTGTCTCACTTTTTTTTTATGAAAAGAGCACTTCCCATCCGTCTTCAAGTGTTTCGACTTACAACATGGTAGACATAAGTTATGTAGATATATCCACCTAATATCATTTTCCATCCACTTCACATCATTCCATGGGATTAGTCAAGCAGCTACAATGTTTTATAACTGATACAGGACTTTATTTATCTATGTGCTTCTTATACCAATATATTAATATACTTTCCATAACATGTTTGTAATACGCATTTAGTCGAGGACAGGAGGACACTCGTCCTCCTCTTTCGTGACTCTCTTGAACGGATTATGTATTCACAAGTTGTTGATGGGGAAAGATGAATGATGTTTTCGTGAAGAGACAAGTAAACATGGAATTGGGGAAATCCAACCAAAATATTTCAAGTGCTTTTACCATCCAGCAGCTCCAACACACACTCTCCTAGAATATATAGGCTTTTCTTCACCAAAGTATTATGAGCATTTTCTAACTTTACATTTCTTTAACCTTCCGATCCCCCCTCTCTTGCTTTTTCTGCTTGGTCTTTAGCATGTCATGTATAAAATCATGTTTCTTGGAACAAGACAGAAAAGTTTTCTTGCTCCTCTCAAGAAGAAGGATGGAGAAAGAGCAACGAGAAACTTTTTCACTCCTCCTTTTCATCGTCTTCCTTTCCCTCTTGGTGGACAATATTCTGCCTTCCACCATCTCATCCAACGACCAGAAAATTTTGGGTAGTGAAAGCCAACTCAACAACGGATAGAACTTATCATCATGATCAACATCATCCAAAACATGTACCTTTTTGCACTCCATGGATGATGCAAACAACAACAAACCAAGCCAGCCAAAGCTATTTTGTAGCAGTTTTGTATCTCGTCACTGAAATCCCTTTTGCTACAGAGGCCAATGGCAATCGGAATACATATTGTGAACAAGTTATTTTTTGGTGTTATGTAGTGTTAGTGTACATACATCCTTCATGCATGCATAAACAAGCACTAAAGATTTCCGTTTGCTTGCCTCATTTTCTTGAGGACGAACACACGATACAGAAAGGAGGAGAAACTTTTTTCCAAAGAGGAGCTGTTGTTGCAGTGCTAAAACTCACTTTTTTTATTAGAGCAAGTGAGTGTCCATGCCCATAAACGGGGATCGCAAATCGCAACAAAGGGATGGAGCAGTCTAGCATTGGCAATGGGGAGCTGGAATGAATGTGTGTCATTTATTTAAAAATTCTGGCAACTCCAAACATACGAACATGGTTTGCAGTAGATCTTGTTTAAGAGCTTTAAAAGCAGCGTCTCTCCCCGTCTCCGTTGGCAAAGCGTTAGAGTAAAAAGAGGAGGAGTGGGTGGAGAAAAGTGACGACATATTCGATGACTTTTTGTGAGATTCTTTACTCTCTTTGTTGTTTCCATATATAGTATGATGATGGTAATGATGTTGATTCTCGGAAGTAAATAAGGGGAAAAAAAGATAAGAATGTATGGAATGGGGTTGAGTAGGTAGATATCTATTTGACTTTTTTACTTTCTTTTTTGTATTTTTTTTCTCAAGTTGTACTTTCCTTTCTTCAAGTGCCAGCAAGAACACAGGAAGATCCCTTGGAGAGAAAGGGAGAGAAAAAGAGCTTAAGAGAATTGAGTGAGTAAAAGAGAGAGCAAATGGGACACAATTGTAGATACATGCATAATAGAACAGGATGAGAATAAGTGAGGCACTTGAAAGATTTAGCTCTAGTCTACTAGTCTTTTCAGCCAGCCCTTGTGTCCTCGTTCTGCAGAAACCTATGTAACTTTCTGTTGAAACATGATTCGTTCCTTTTCCACAGAATTATCTCCAGGATGGAATGTAAAGAAACAGGGCTGGAGAGAGAGAGAGAAAGGCATGCATAGTGCAGTATGCCCCATTCTCAACTACTTTCTCCGACCGGAACGCAAAAAGATATCCCATTTTTGGGAAAGAGTAAAGGAACAAATTGCTAAGTCAAAGTCAAACTGAAACTCGACCCTTGTCGACCACACATAATCATCATCCCAAAAGGTTCCCGTTTTCTTTGGGGAATAAGAAAGGAAAAATGGGATGCTGCACGAAAACTATAACCATGTAGCAAGCTCGTTTTTCTTCTCCAAGAAAGTACAACTGGTCTGACCCGTTTTTCACAATTTGTTTGTGTTTGCTAACCATGAAAGCCTACAAATTTCACAGAAATGCACTCTAAAATTTTCTTGTCTCAACCAAATGGCACTCCAAAGTCGTAACTCTATATTCTGTCCTAATTCTGAAACGGTTTAGCAATTAATTTACTCAAATTTGGACTATTTCCTCGCTAATTTACGATTCAAAACATAAGAAATGCATTTAATCCTCTTTTAAAATAAACGTTCTCCAATTCCACTCTGCCGCAGTTCCATTTACTTACCTCTGTCTAGACAAGCATATCGTCGCCCTTTCGTCAAGCTTTGATTTTACACGTTTATGGGAATTCTAATAAAATGCACAATGCACCCCACTCTCAATTTCGATGTGTACCAAAAAAAAAACAGTCTGATCCAATTTTATCTCCATAAAAGTTATTGCCAAAAGATAAACATTTCAGTAACTTTTTCGTCAAGTTCCCTTCACTGTTTGATGAAAGTAAACAAGTGATAAAATAAAGATATTTTCAAATGAGCATTTTTGCTTGCGAAACTAAAACACATCATTGTAAAACAAACTTTCATTTTGATAATGTAAGTGAACAAAATTATATTTTTTTTGGAGAAAGCACAACTTTTGTTTACTCAATCAGACAGTTTTGCATCTAGGAAAATTTTATGCTCAAGGCTCGCGTTGCTTCATCAGATTGGGCTTGCGAGTGTCTCTCTCTCTATGCAAAGCAGTGAAAACGGGAATTCTACCTTGATAATAATGTCACCACAGTCCCCCACCACCAACAGACACTAAAACACACTGCAACTGAATATGTACGTCAGAGCACAGTTTTAGAAATTTTTGTTTACACAACGAGAAAGCTTTTGCAGAGCATAAAACCAGAAAACTTGTGAAGCCTTTGAAAAAATGAAGCCTTTGAAGGTGTACCCAAACTTATGTATATGTCTCTACTACTCCACAATCAACTGTGCAACCACCTCGTGTTGCACATACCACACCGCAAGCAATAAGGACCTGAAGTAAAAATTCAAAATACCACCTCACGCCGAATGCCCTCTAATTTGACGCATTTTAAACAATTTCTCAAAAAAAAATCATCATAACTTTAGATGCATGTATCAACACACAGCATCTTCAGCTATACGTGCACAAGTGTATTGAATTTTTATCAAAGTAAATGATGTTCACTTCTTTACTGAATTGATCAGGAAAAGGGCAAAAATACCTTTTCAACTCTAAATCCAGAGTAGCTTGTACGTGAACATGAATAGGATAAAAAGTTCACTCACTTTTCCTTCTCACCACTTTGTTTCAGGGGTTATTGGAAAGAGCATACGTTTGGCGAGAGCAGCAGCAGCAGACGGCCAGGAGCCACCAAAAACCATACAAGTTTTGTTGCTTTTTCCCCACCTATAAAAATATCTTGTATGCATGCATAAGTAATAAAATATACCTTTCTCCGTTGACCCTGGGAATCTCTCCGTATATCAAGATGTACAATATTACCTTTTTAGAGGTGCACTCGGGTGAATCCTAAATCTTTTTTTGGTGGAAAAAGTCTATAAAAAAGGTTTGTTTACCTTGCCATGTAACACATCCATACCACAAGCTAGGAGTTTACCTGGCTCACAACATATAACTGCTCACCTATGTAGGTGCTGATGAATGTACGTATTTGTTCCATGTGAACTCAGATTCCTACCTAGCTACTTGAAAACATTTTCTGTGTGCAGGTAATGGCAAAGTATACACTCGTAGTTTTCTATACAAGGGATGTACTTAGGCAGCAGGGAAAACTTGTCAAGATAAAAAACGGAGGAATCCTGAAAATAATAGAGTATGGATCCTTGAATTGACTGTAACGGTCACACTAATGGCTATAATATTTCAAGCTTCAGTCAGAATAAAAATATATACGTTTTCAGGGTTCCATTATATATTGCTATACTGTCAATATATAGGGGTATGGGCATTCGTCTAGTCTACATTTATGTCCTCCATCCCCATGTTATATATTTACTTTAATAGCAAATTGGTTTATTTTATCTAGACACCATAAACGACATAAATTTACATTGAGTAGGGTGTTGTATTGTGGTAAAACTGGTGGCACGAACGAAGCGGAATAAGAAAACAAAAAATATGAGAGAACTTTTTCTCCGGATCTCGGTTTTTGCTTGGTTCCTAAATAGCTTGCGAGGAGATGGTACAATAAGATATGGTCGTAAATAGAAAATAAGAGAAAGACACACAAAACCTCGATGTTGAAGTATTTTCTTATTCTGTTTCAAAATGCTTTTTACTTTCTTTTAACTCTTGTGCTATATCGTAGACATGTTTGTCCAAACAAAATGTGGATTGGATTACAACGTAGAGAGGGTTTTATCTTTATCTACTGAAACGTTTAATCAGGTTTTCTGTACAGAGCAAACACACATGTGCACAAAATCATGAATATAAAATTCACGTTACAATCATCTCAGCAAAGGACTACAAAAATAGAGAAAGCGGATGTCCCCGGGGTCGATGGCAATGAAATCCGACCACATATTCAGTGGCTAAAGCCGAATAAGGAAATACACTCGTCTTGTTGTTTTTTTATTGAAGTTGGCCGCAAGTCGGAGGAAATAATAAGATCAAAGAAATAAATATCAAAGTTTGTACCAAAGTCCATCGAAATAGGCAAAGTGAAAGTCACCAATGTAATCTGACTCAACATAAACAGTATGCGCATAATTTTCTATTAA